>MQRK01242280.1:3817-15054 GCA_001938485.1 Girardia tigrina | reverse complement strand
AAATTATTTAGATTAACCACGAGTTTAGAGACTAATAAAATAGCGCATATTTACGATACCAAATTGATCATTTAAGGAGAGTATTTATGTGAATCTACGTCGAGTCAAAATATTTTCAAGCAAATACATAAACAATAACGGATATATTGCAACTTAAAGGAGGTTAAACTTCTTTGGGAATCCTATTGTGAAACTGGATCTTGATACAAAATTTAGTCGAGGGTTGGTTGAAACACTTCCACTATAAGTAATAGTAAAATACAGTGGATATACAAGATGTCTCAAAAGCGGCGCACCGTCTCTCTGTTTTTATAGATGCTCAAATTGTTAAGGGGAAAACAGTCAAGGCGGATTAATATAAGGCTTCATTTTTTCGATTTTTAATTAATTATGCGTAATTCATTAAAAGTAGGAAGAGTTCAATTTGGTTTTGTATTTGAAAGAGTTCCTTTCATTTGTCATTGAAAAGACAGACTGTTACTATGATTATCACATTCGACAATCAACACCAACAGTGTGAACACGCTCAATTTTACATATGTATTACAATTGACATGACCCAAATTTTCTCTTAATAAGTCACCTGGTTTAAATGTCCTGTATATCGATTGTAGTTTCCAAAATGTATATATACACATTAATATATAACTTGATAAAATATTGATATTGAATTATATATATTCACATTCTTCCTTGTTGAGAAAGGCAATATTTTCTCGTGTTTTTGTTGTTAATTTCACTGTATATATCTTGATAAAAAGTTGAAAATTTATTAATATTATTCAGACCTACACTTTTACTTACTAAAGTCAATTTTGAGCATCAAAAATAAACATTTTGTATGTAAGTATATTCCGATTTTCGCTCATGACATATATAGTGTTATATATATAGTGTTAATGTTATATATACAGTGAAGATATAGTGTTAATCCAGCAGGAATTACGGAGATCAAAATATTTCTTATTTGACCGCCTTGGAATTGTGAGCTCTACACGAATCTCAAATGATGCATTTACCTGGACTTATATCAAATCTAGAAAATATTAAATCAATCCGATGAATTATATCTTGGGTTATCCAAACTCGGTTTGTGTACTTCATTTTCGTTTACAATCGACATCTGCTCTTTTACTTTATGAATAGTCAAGAGTGTTAAGAGAACTCACACATTTGACAGAACATTTATTACATTCACATTTCTTATCATCTCTATGATGATCAATAGCATTACTTTCACTTAAATCCATCACTCATTTTTTTATATTATAATCTTTTGCTTATAATCTGAACTAACTTGAAGAAAATTATTTTATTTAAAATATTTACTTTTAATTTTATTGGTTAAAATAAAATTACTTTTTATAATCATTTTTAAAAATGAATTTGATTTTAATTATTTAAAAATTTACAAAAATAAAATCAATAAAATTATTTAATTTTTACAATAATAAAAATTAAAATTTTGAATATTAAATCTAAATTTAAATAAATTAGTTTCAGATTATAAGAATTAAAATATTGATAATCCATCTGGTTAGGAGAGGCACAATCCCAAATCAACACACAACATTTAAACATGCAAACACTACACAATAACATTACCGCACCAAATATTCCTCACAAAAATTTTAAATAGTCGAACAGACTAAAAACAATAGCACCTACACCACTTCTTTAATATAATTCAACATCGAGGTAGAAATCAAAATGTCAGATAAGAACTCCAAAACTTCATCACCCTGTTATCCCTAAGGGAATTTTCTTTTTAAAAAAAACAATAAAAACAAAACAGATACCCCATCTAAACTTCTCCAAGAATCCTACAAATAAAACTTCAATCTTAAAAGCAATAAAACTCTTTAGGGTCTTTTCGTCCTAAACAAACTAATTCTTTAAACCTCTCAGAATTTTCACTGAACATTCAACTTCTACCCACACAAACCCGCTAACAAAACATAATTCCACAAACCCCCCCATTCAAACAAACATTCTGAAATTACCAGACAAATAATTAAGCTACCTTTGTACAGTCAGAATACTGCAGCTATTTAAAGGTTCTTAAACAAAACCCCCATTGAGCAGGAACTACCTTTTAATAAAAAGAAAATGTTTTTATTAAACAGTCGTGAAATAATCAAGTTTTGATAACAACTTTTTATACTAATTAAATAATTTTACAACAAAACTTTCCTACTACACCCCCAAACACACCAAACACCATAAAACCAACCCCCACCAATTTTAAAATTTTCAATAAAAACTACAAACTTTCTTTCTTACTAACCCAATCACCAAATCCATTTACCACCCACACCCACAAATCCAAACAAAAAATAAAGTAATTAAAACTTAAAATAGTAATTTCTTTTGGTTAACAGCCAAATATTTTTCAAACACACTATACTTTACATACCATAAAAACAAACTCCCCAACGCCAAAATACCCACACAAATAAAGAACAATTATTTAACTCTACAAACTTTTTTCTCCCAACATCAAAAAAAAGACCTCTGACCCCCAAAACCAAAATTCTATAAAATTATTAAACTACTTGTAGAAAAAATTTATATAAATTCAACAAAACAACCAAACACTAAAACTCCTATAACACCGAAACTCCCTAAAACCCACACAATAACATTAAAGCACCAAATAATCCTCACAAAGGACAGGGCCTTATTTCCATTTGCCAAAACAGAAAGAGCAACCGTAATTTTCATAGAAGAGACTCCTGTTGATCGCATGATGACATGCCGTCTTCCTTTCATATCAAGAGTCTGGGTTTTATTGTTTTCAAAATATTCAGCATTTTCGTCCATTTGGATTGTTTTTGTTGCGCTTATTGAATGTAATAATTTTTGAACAAACACGAGAAAAGAAACAGCTCTATCAACGAAAGCATTTTCAGACAAAGTTGTAAGATTGGTTCATTTTGTTCTTAAGGATAAATTGTGCTTCTTTATAAAACTCAATCCATCGATTATTTCCCTCTAATAAAATGTTATTTTTCGGCCAAAAATACTGCCCTGAAAAAAATCTTCTGATTCTCTCAGTGATCTTTTCTGACTTCCTCCTTTAACTCTTTTCATAGTATTTGATTGGGTTCTGATCGCCTCATTTTTCTTAACCATTTAACTAAACATGGATTGATCATATTCACAGCTGTGTCTTTTATCGATTATTATTCCAAATAAACGAAGTAAATGTTTTCCTTTTCATAATTATGTGTTCTAAAATGTAAAAAATATATTTTTTTTGAATTCATATTTTAAATGAAATTTAAAACAATATTTAACTAAGGTATATTAAAATTTTATAGGGACACTATTAAATAGATTCCCATTGTTAAAAAATAAAGACTATTTGGATTGAGACACTTAGAAGATATCTGTTAATTGTGGCCATTGACGCACTTTAGTGTTAATGTGATTAACTTAGATGATATATGTTAAAGGGTCAAATGATAATTCATTTTTTATGAATGAATCTAATTACAGACGGCGATCATGTTCTGTCTAAAGCAAAGCAGAGTTCCAATATTGGCGACATGTCCAAATTTATTTTTGTGAAGCCAAAATGTGCCGGTTGTAAAAATGTTTTGAAAGATAATCGTTGGTTTTTTGGGTATTTTATACCACATTTTTCATATTGTTCCACTAGAAAAATCATTTTGCGAACATTGTCTTCCTAATGCTGGGAAAATATTCCATAAAGAAGTGGTACATTTAACATCGATCGAAGAAAAATTCTCTCGTTTATGGACTCAGTGTCAGCGCTGCTCTGGCAGTTTGCACGAAGAAGTGTTATGTACAAGGTGCCATTGACTTTCGATTGTTCATATTTCAATTAATTATGTGTTCCAGTCGAGATTGTCCGATTTTTTATATGCGCAAAAAGGTTCAAAAAGATTTAATAACTCAAGATAATATTGTGAAAAAATTAGAGGCAGATTTGGATTGGTGAAACGTGCATTTATGTGGATGTTTTGTTACGAATTGTTGTGTAAAATATATTTTATTTTTGTGTTCGTTTTCGTTATTTTCTTTGCTTTTTTGTTTTACAAGATTTAATATTAAAGCTACATTATTTTTCCATTCTTTTTATTAGCTTTTTTTCTATATATATGTATGTATCCATGGAATTTAGAAACCTATTTTTGAAAGCTTTTTACTGAATCAATTTTCTCCAATCTTAGCACATTCACTCATTCTCGATGACAATAAATAATTATGTGAACATTTGATAAAAGTAGTAAACCAAAAAATATTTTGCAAAAAAACGTTTAACGATATCCAAAAATCTTTAAACTTTATTAAATATAAATGTTTTGGTTTTTTCCTTCTATTCTTTATGTTATTAGTAACTATTTAATTGCGAAATGGAGTTTTAATAATAATAATATTTTTATAATTACTTTAACTTTAAAAAATTTTAAAAAATGTTTGATAAATATAAAATTATTACTTTAATAAAATATTGGATTAAAGCAACATTATTATTATTATTCTACATTTTATTACATTTTTAGATTTTATTTGATTAGATATGATTTAAACAAATTTATTACTTCATTACAGTTAATTAAATATTTTATGACATTTATACATTCTATCTACTTTATTCTATCCTAGGCTTTTAATGAAAAAGAATAAAATGCTTTAATGAAATCAGAAATTCTTTGAAATATGAATTTTAAGCAACAAAACTAAATGATATTTATGTAATTAGTTTAAGTAATTTAAATTAGGATATTTATTTAGAGTAATTATTTAAAACTCATTTGAGTTATAATTTTACAACGATTCCTAAAAAAAGTATAGAGTAAATTTTACAACGGAAAAACAATTATTAATATTTTAAAATCAAAAAAAGATTTCATTTTCCATAACGAGTCAATGGGATTTTAACTTAATAAAATTTTAAACTTAAACTTAATTTTATTACAAACCTAAACTAATAACCAATTAATGAATTAAAATATTTGGTTACGGTGATAAATAAGTAAACATCTAACAAAATTTTGAAATTCTCTTAAAAAGGTATTTACACGTATAATTCAAAATATGATTAAGTTTTTATGTTTAAATTATTTATTAAAATAAATTTAATTTACTTAAATTTATATTTTATTTTATGATTTACGTTGTATTTATTTATTAGGTTTTTCAATTTCAATAATATCGTTGCATCTTCATGAATGATTAAAAAAATTTTACATCGAAAAACAAGATATTCATTTTCTAACAGAAAGCCAGTTTTTATTCCATATTAGCAGCAAACAAGATTTAACTTTTTTGTTAAAATGATTAGTTGTCCCTTATGTTTTTTTCAGAAAAGAGAAATTGTATTTACATTGTATTTATTAATTTAGTATATGTTATTTATATTATTATTTTTATTTCTTTCCTTGTTTATTGACTTGTTTATTGGTGAATTAATTGTAAACCTCGTCATTTTATCAATAGATTTAAAATAATTAATAGGAAATTATCAAACGAAGATTTAGATTTCAATGTAATGTTTCGTAACGTAGTAATCAAAATAAAAGTAAAAATTGTAATTCAATAATTTATTTAATTCAATTTAGTTTAATAGTTAATTATATTTAATATCTCCATTTTATCAATGTATTTCTAATGGCATATAAGTAAACATCTTTACCGAAATTATGAATTTCTATTAAAAAGCATTTACACGTAGAAATCCAAATAGAATTAAGAAATTATGTTTAAATTATTATATAATTAAATTTAATTTATTTAAATTAATATTACTATTTTTTTAATTATGTTGTATTTATTTATTAGGTTTTTTAATTTTAATATTATTGAACCTTCTTAGCAAAGGTTTAAAAATCATTTCACATAGAAAAACTATATTGTTATGTTTTTACGGTAAGCCAATCTTTTATTTGATATAATATCCAAACCTTATTTTATTTATTATTGGATAGATCTATAAATTTCCCCTTACAGTTAATTTATTGAAAAGTTATTTAAAATACATATTTTATTTCGTTATTTTATTAATGGATTTTAAATGATCAAAGGTAAAATGAAAAAATAAATACAAAGTTTATTTCAAACAAATTAGATATGCCTTGCAGCGACAGCGATCGGATATCTCGAACTACAGACGTTCATTGAAATACTTGGCCCTGATCATGCGTCACCTTTCCTCTCCCTACAACGGAATCACTAACCGGTATTGTGCTTGCTCCATGTAGTAGCGCAATATTTAACGTTGGAGACAACAAACATCCTTCTTAGATTTGTCAGCCTTGAATTTGACAAATTGAAAGAAGCCAGCATTTTCTCGTTCTCTGATGATGAATGTTTCATCTTCTTTAGCGAAACGAAATGTCATTTGAGGAGACAAGGTAATCCAGCTGGTTTGTAATGGTAGAAGGTCAATAGGGGCGCTCATTTGAATGTACTCGAAGCAACTGTTTTGCGTTTTATGGTGTGCTCACTAACATTTCTTTTGTTAATTTTTTAGTATAGTTGGCTTTCTTGGTCGATCTATTAGTAGTGGGGTGGAAATTAATCGCTTTGACCGAACCTTTGTCAGTTAGGAATGATTACATAATTACAATCATAAAAAGAAATTAATAAAGTATTTAATTAAAATATTAAATAAATAAATTAATTAAATTCAAATATTCATAATTATTGATACGATATATGAAAAAAATTACTTTCATCAAAATTAACAAATTGGCTTTCATCAATCGACAGTTTAACAAAGCCTTATGATAAAACGTTTAAATTAAATTCAACAAAAGTTTCAAATAACGTTAGTGACTTTAAAAACGACAATTCAATTTTATCGACCATAAATAACATTTTTTCTGGATCTCATTTACGGTCATTATAATCAGGCAATGTGTGTAGGTTATGAATTAAATCAGTAATAATTTTTAAACGAGAATCGGAGCACGAAATCAAGTGGGCGTGAATTTCGTATGAAAAGAATTGTTGTCGCAACCCGTTATTTACTTGAATGCGCTCATTCGTTAATTTTAAAATTAAAATTTTAAATTTTCATTTTAATAATAATTGAAATAATAATATTTCATCTGAAATTTCTGATTGGGATAGATGTCTGATTTTTCGATTTTTCTGAGGCTATCAAGAAGGCTGTCGAATTAGAATAAATAATACGATCCTTCTTTAAGCAATAAATAATTTATAAATAAAAAAGTGTTGACAATATTAAATTAATAATATATTATTTTAAGACAAACAACTGACGGAAAGAATTAAAAGAAGAATCAATGATAAATCACAATAAAATAGAGATTTGTGTATAATAATAACAAAAATAAATAAGTTACTTTATATCACACTTTTAACGCGAGGAATAGCGATCCGTAAATTTTAATATATTGATGAAGAACGGATATATTGTTGGGAGAAAATGATTATTCTACTTTGAATGACGTTATTGTTGAATAGGATAAATTTATTTTGATAGCAAAAACGATTGAGTTTCGTATGAAGAGACGATGTCAGTTAAACAATATATAACAGAATATTGCTCTTTATTTTTTTTAAAACTGTTTTGTTTTAATATAAATATTTTTCTTTTTGTATTATAAACTTATTTTGTAAATCTATATGTTTTACCAAATTTTATTAACACTGAAATTTTTAGCTCGATAGCATCATGGGAAGACGGTGAAATTCTGGAATAGAACATTTGGAATATATGTTGATTAGTGCGATCTGATATTTTCATAAGATATAAATTAATTTAATTATCTACTTACAATTGTAATATAATAATAGAAGCCTTACTTGACATACAAACAGCCACATGACCACTGGGATTATATATATATTGATAATTGATCTATGTAAAATTGAATAAAGATGTGCTATATTCAAAAAAATTTAGTCGTATAAACATATTTTCTGCAATATTCTGCTGTATTTACAGTTTTATTATAACACATTATGATTCAATTAATTAACAAAGATAATAAAAAAAAGATTTATCAAGTATATTGTACATTTATCAACATTTATGTATTTTACCATTGATATATTCTAAAGTTATGCGTTCAGCCGTATTAGAATTGGATCTCGCCTTTTCATATAATGCTTCATCATTTAAATTGATAAGTACAATTCTTCTATAACATGCTTGTAATTTTTCTTTTAGCCATTTTGGATTTAACAATAAATCTATATGATTGATACAAACAATACGTCGTAATTTAGCTGGAATCTTGGCTACTCCATATAATATGCGAATAGAAACATCATATGAGCAATCTAATACGTTTTGAACGTCGGACACCGTCCAATCTTTCATTGACACGTCGTCTACGACAAAACCGTCATATGGAAATCGAGATTTTCCTATAATGCAAATAAATAAAGAAATTTATAAAAAAGCATTACCAATTTGAGAGAGACATTGTTTCGAAGTGACATGTAAGGGATTTTCGAAGTGGGATAACGCAAAGTTCGTTTTCCCTATCCCTGACTTGCCAACAAATACAAGTGTCCGCATTTCATCTTTCCAGTTAGCAGATGGATAATAAAATTTAAAGAATGGATGTTTCCATCCTTGATTAAAGCGAGCTTGTACAGGAGTACCGACTTTTTTCTCTACGGCAGCTGCTACTTTGTTACCAAAAAAGATAAAATCCTGGGGACGCTCTTCTTCTAACATACGCATTGCTTCTGCAACACTAGAGGATGATAGAATTTTCGAATAGAATTTGTTAGAAGCATTAAACGATTTACGTTCACCAATTTTAATAGTTAAACCATTTAGTAAGCGCGTATCGATTTTCGTACAATATTCTACGACACGTTTTACGCATTTTAATTCGACAATAGTAGCATGTTGAATTCCAAGTTTTTTACATAATGTTCGCACTGTAGTTGCATATCTGCACGTAGCAAACACATTCATATGATCGGGGACTTTCTGCAGGATGTACCATTTCCGTTATTGATTGATCCATTAAAAATAATTAATTAAAGCAAACTACAGTACCATATACCGTTGTATCTTCGCCAGAACATTCAATATTTGTACGTCCTATATCGAATTGAATGCGCTTTACAGATTTTCCTGCATCTGAAATCGGAGATTGAGATATTCGGAAAGTTGAATATTTATCGCAATCGATATCACATATTGATTCGTTTGTATCATGTACTAGCGCAGTAGCGAAAGATTCGGTTACAGATAACTCATTAATACCATCAGCTCCATCTCGAATCCCATAGCTAGAAGGAATTTTTTGCAGGCCTGATTGGCTAGCCCTCCATTTAAAACTGTCAGTACTGGAACTTAGTACCCATCCGTATGTCTCTTCTTCTACATAGGGCTCATTCTGCTTTGGTCCTGTTCCATAGACATAACAATTTAATTCCTGATTGTACATAGTTTAAATTATTTATATAATTAATAAATTAAATATTTATATTAAAATAATTTATTTATATTAATAGAAAATATTATAATTTGGTTGTTCTGAACCAATACCATCTGGGATGATTTGTATAAATAATATGTTGTTTTTGTTTCTTTAAAATGTTTATTAAACTTAAATATGAATTTAAATCTTTATAAATATTTTAATGGGAAATCTAATGTAAAAATTAAAGTCCTAAATATTCTTTTATTCCTAAATTATATTTTTTTAAACATCCAATTATAAATTATTACTGTCTCCTATTACTGCTTCTCTGTAACTCTGACTTCTGTTTTGCATCCCCTGGTCTCTTACTACATTCACATCTTCTGTCACACTTTTGACGTCATGTACTGCCTTTATCTTTTCTTTTAACCCACCTATTCATTTCACTTTGTTAAGTCTCACTTCCTTTTTTATGTCAACATCATCACAAAAATGTAACAATAATGCTTCCGTGAGGGCCTCATTTGACAAATCATGTTTCAAGATCTTGGCTGCGAGCTTTTCTACTTTCTCAAAAAATACTTCCGCTATATCTTCCCTCATCCTGTACCGGCATGTCTCAGTCAGATCTTCGAATAGTGAGGAAGTTCGAGAGAATGCCTTTCTCAATCGGTCTTTATAACCTACTATTGTCTTATCTACCGTTTTGTATCGATCTTTCAGATCTCTCTCCAACAAACAAACGACTATTGTCTCTTGTTTGGCCTTCGCTATTCCTGCAAAATTAAAGAATGTTTCACATTCTTCAATAAATGTCTCTACATTATCTCCTTTCCTGTACTTTTCAGGTAACAGTTGACCCGTCAAGATATCCATTGCAGCGTTAGTCGCCATGTGAGAAGTGGTTGCAACATCAATATCAGAATTCATTTTTTACCACCAAATTTTATTAATATAACAACAATTCACATATTTAAACAAATTTTTCTGTTAATTTAATTATCTCGCCACAAATTAATCCATTAAATTTTTTCGATTCAATTTTTAAAATCCTGCAAATCCATTAAATAACTTTTACATGAAAACCAATGTTAGGGTTCCTTTTGGTGAACTTTAAATTTTTGATATTTTTTTAAATTAAAAATTATATTTATATTTGAGAAATTAAAAATAATGTTCGACTAATTAGAAGGAAATAACTTTTTATATAAAAAAATTTAAGTTTATATATATTATTTTACTAATTAAAATAAATAAGGTTTCATAAAAGATATGGTTTATAGATAATATTGTTACTAATTAAATTGAAATAATTTTTATAAAAATTATAGTTCACAGATAGTGTTTTACTAATTTAAGTGAAATAATTTTTGTAAAAAATTGTAGCGTAATGATAACATTTTAATTAAATTCGGACAATTTTTTTATAAAAATTAGGTTTTAAAAAATCACAATTAAAATAACAGCTTCGGAGTTAAAGAATATTGTAAAGAAGATTTTGATATATCTTGTAACACTATTTAAAATAAAATCATGTTTATTGAATTTAATTGTCCACGGAAAGTTTTATTAAAAAATAATTTATAATCGAATGATTTAAAATTAAAGAAAAAATTATTTAGGAATTGAATTTTTACAGGACATGTCCATTAAAATATTTTTAAAGATCTAAATTTATATTTCAATTAATAAACATTGTAAAAATTAATAAAACAAAAACAAAATATGATTCATTATTTATATTTAGAATTTTAAAAATCTGGATTATGTAACTGAAATATTGTTCCTCATAAATTTGTTTGAATAATGAAAGTTGTATTAGAAAGAAAGTTTAGTGTTGATGACAACGTC
>MQRK01242274.1:52919-74310 GCA_001938485.1 Girardia tigrina | reverse complement strand
TAGGATTTTGAATTGAAATGAATACTGTCGTACATTTTTAACAAAATGCTGTGTAATATCAATTATAGAGGATTTACTCAAGATTGTCTAAAAGACCTCCATTTTGGTACTAAACCATTCCCCACTGTCTATATATAGACATAACCCAATAACCCAACCCAACCCAACCCAGTATGGGTGATTCCTCACTGCCTATATATAGACATAACCCAATAACCCAATAACCCAATAACCCAACCCAACCCAGTATGGGTGATTCCCCACTGTCTATATATAGACATAACCCAATAACCCAATAACCCAACCCAACCAAACCCAGTATGGGTGATTCCCCACTGTCTATATATAGACATAACCCAATAACCCAATAACCCAACCCAACCCAACCCAGTATGGGTGATTCCCCACTGTCTATATATAGACATAACCCAATAACAGCCGTCGACTAATCAGAAGCGTTGCTGCCTAGGCTATGGTGATGGTGACCGTTGCTGTCTAGGCCATGGTAACCGTGACCGTTGCTGCCTAGGCCATGGTAACCGTGCGCGGTAACTGGTTACGTTGCGATGGTAACCGTGACCGTTGTTAGGGAACTAGGAACCAATCAGAAGCCTTTCCAAGTGAACTGGAACCGTTGCTAAGGTGCTCGCGACCGTTGCTATGACGATCGCGACCGTTGCTAGGGAACCGTCGACCAATCAGAAGAGTTGCTGTAGTGAATGGGGGCGATCGCCCCCAGTTTCGCGACCGTTACTAGGGAACCAAGGAACCAATCAGAAGCGTTTCTAAGGTGATCGCGACCGTTGCTAGGGAACCGGGCGGTCAATCAGAAGCGTTGCCAAGGTGATCGCGACCGTTGCTAGGGACCCGGCAGCCAATCAGAAGCGTTGCTAAGGTGATCGCGACCGTTGCCATGGTAACCGCGACCGTTCCTAAGGTGATCGCGACCGTTGCTATGGTGATCGCAACCGTTGCCATGGTAACCGCGACCGTTGCCATGGCAACCACGGTAACTAGTTACGACCCCCCGGGGGGGGGGTGGTGGAGAACTCTCATTTTTCCCCTACTTGTATGTGTATGTTGATTGGGGTGGGTGTATGACCTACGCTAAAAACACGTTTCTCATGACTTTCATGTTGTTTGAAGGATCAAACAGTTTCATGAGTAGTCCCATTAACTGACTTTTACTGGTCCTATTAAGCGGCTGCTTTAATATTCGAAACATAGGAAATGATTCGGTCCCACAGAATCTGGTCCTATTAAGCGGCTGGTCATATTAACCAGTAGTCCTATTAAGCGACTTTCACTGTAGTTAAATTAATAATAATAAACAAGACAGTAAGAAAATATATGAGATGTAAAATTATGATATAACAGACAAGGGGTTAAACCTTACAGAGAGTGCAAATCCTAGTGCGTGAGAGAAAAGATAATTTAGCTATTGAATTTCGATTATCACCCAGAAACTGTTAATTATTGAGATCTTCAATACTGATTTTTACACGGAGACGATCAGTTACTGATATATTGAATTTTAATTACCCCTGTTCTTGAAGAGACTATGAAAATAATGTTAGAATTTGAACGAGCGCACAAGTTATTAAAGAAATACTTTTTAATAAAATCACATATTTACTTTTATTCTACATCGAAAGGTGATAGAAAAAATAATTAAATAATTAGTACTGAGTAATACCTAAAAGGTTCTCTGTAATCTTGTAATTATTAACAGAGTATAAAATCTACTGTGTTTTGCTTTTAATAAAACTTATAAACACCAGAAGACCTCAACACTTCTTTTTATCGCGTATTCCCTTGAAGACGGCATTTTTATCTGTATCACCTGCTAGCTCATTATGATTGACGACCTCAATTTGCACTAAATGCATTCCCATAGACTCTTGACGATCAAAGTCCTTGTCATTAAACTGCAGTACGGAGAAGAAGAGTAAAAATACTGACATTCACCACCTTAACTATTGAGTCAATAGTTAATAATATTGACAAACAATTATTTCGCACAAATTAATTGCAGATGGTTAATTTAAATAGTCTTAGTTTGGAATGCCATATTTAGATAGGAAATTTGATGTGACACGTTTACTTTTTTAAAATAAAAGTATTCTTTAGTTTTATATTAAAGATAAGTTAGGAATCGGTATATAACTTGCACAGAAAGTAGTTCTCTCATACGCCAGTTCATATTCATGATGGTATAATGTTACTATATAATATTTCTTCACTAAATTACACCTCCTTTTTTTATCTCAAAGAAAAGAACAAGTTATTTTGAACAGTACCAAACAATCATTTTCCGATTGCAGGAGACCCAGTAGATATGCAAAATTAAGTCGTCTATAGGTCGCTCTGAACATTGTAATATAATTTTAACGTCATACAATTACAAAAAGTAGACAACCGCGTCAATAAAAAAATACTGAACAATATCTTAGTCAATTCAGCGTCAGAATACCGTAAGTGAGCACAACAAATTATATTTTTGATATTATCTTTTGGAGACTTATACACTCATGTATTATCGTCAATGATTGGCCAATTTATATATAGTCAAACGTTTATAAAAATTACTTAATTTAGACAATGTGTTATCTCCCACACAAAAACATCAATATACAAACCTTTTTAAATTGGCCAAATCATTGCTGTTAGGGATTCGGCTTTGGATGGTCAAGTCACTTTCTTGTTCCAAAAGTGGCTCTCTGATGAGATTTAAAGAATCATTTAAAGAACATCTTATAAATGGTTTGCAAAGATTTTTAATGAAAAAATGTTATAAATATAAGATCAACACCCCTGTACTTCTAGTGTTATTGCTCATTTACCACGCAAATTGAAAGACGTCAAATTGTTACTAAATAATTGTAAGTTCATTTTAATTAAGTAACAGGAATCATTATTACATTTTTTGTGAATTCAGTGATTGACTGAGACCATTTTTTTTTGTTGCAACTTTCGTAGCAACTCGAAAATAATTTCCTACAAATCGTACACTTTAAAGTTTTCCTGGCTATTTTAGACCGATTCTCAAATGATTTTATAATATGACAGTAATTCACGGCTGTTAGTTGTTTGATTTTATTGTATTAGAGTGAGTTATTCATGTGTAGACGTGGGCAGGTTTTTAAATTTTCTAACCGTTTAAACGGTCTTCGTTTAGCAAATTAATTAAAAAAACGTTTAAACGATCTCTAACAGCATTGATAGATGTAGGTACTTTTGAAAATTCTCTAAACTTTTAAACGGTCTTCGTTTAGCGTAATAAATAGACGTGGGCACGGTTTAAAATTTTCTAAACGTTTTAACGGTCTTCGTTTTGCAAATTAAACGTTTAAAATTTTAATTATAAGCTTCATAAAAAACCAATACCTTTTCTTCAATACAAAACATTTTGTTTTTAAAACTTTTTTACTCGAAAAAATTTTAGAAAACTAACATAATTTAAATAATTTTACGTCTAACAAAAAAAGTTACTGGAAATTTTGATGCAATTTTCAAATATGATATTAATACCACTTTTGATATTTTGTATTTATAGTCCCTAGAAAAAGCTCAATGTGTTCTTTACAAATGAATAGGCCTTACGTAGCGTGATAAAAGTTTCAAAAAAGTATAACCCATGTCGTGAGTTTGAAATACGAACTTGAAATACGTTTAAACGTCTTAAAAATCAAAAACGTTTAAACGCGAAACGTACCACCTCTATTCATGTGTAATCATTATTTTTTTGGTACCGTAGCCTTTGGGCCGTGGGCTCACTCAATTATGCACAAGCATATAGCTTGGGATTGCATATTTATTTGAGTGTCTCAGTAGGCAAGGAACCTGGTGTCCCCTATCTCCTCTCCAGTGATTCACGGCTGTTAGTTGTTTGATTTTATTTTATTAGAGTGAGTTATTCATGTGTAATTCATATTTTTTTTGATACCGTAGCCTTTGGTCCGTGGGTGCACTCAATTATGCACAAACATATGGCTTGGATTTGCATATTTATTTCAGTGTCTCAGTAAGCAAGGAACCTGGTGGCGCCTATCTCCTCTCCAGTTATGGATGGCCGTTTGCTCCAAGGAGCTCATCCGCTCTTTGCTAGATTTTGTTTTTCATCCTGTTAGGTGTCCACACACCTCTTCAAACAGGTTGCTCTGAGTGAGGCAGCCGGTTTAGTAATTCATAAATATGAGTGTTTAATGAATGATTATTTGAGTATTAATTAGAAATGATGTTCCGATTCATGGATCATCAAACTCACTTTGTTGGAAAACTTGGAAAAACGCGATTTAATTGAGCAATTCTGTGACATTGTTTGTTGAAACACGCTCTGTCTGGCAACGACGATCACGAGACTCCCGCCACCCCATTACNCCCGCCCCTCCCACCGCCACCACTGCTACTCTAACCAAGACACAAACAACTGCCCTCTCAACACCACACGACACATCACTTCCAAATCAATATTGACAATAAAGATCGATTGATTGAAAGACAAAATCGATCACCGAGTTGAATATTATTAATCGAAACTCAAAAAAGAGAGGAGAAAGATTGAACAAAAGAGAGAGAGCAAGCGCGAGACAGAGAATACCGAATCGTGTGAAAGAGAGAGAGAACACGGTCTATTTATTACACAATATATATATATCATAGATATCATAAATATATCATAAATGGAACGCCAAATATCGATCGATCGATCGATCGAGTGTGATCATCTCTCAGTGGTTCTTCAACTTGGCCTGGTCGTCACCGGTGGTCGTAACGCACTGGTTGTAGTCGGAGCGCCATTTGCGGAGACGCGCCGCGTAATTGTCGGCCAGCGAGTGGATGATCGATATCACAAATCCGAGAATGACGATCAGTTGGATGTAGCCGAATATCAGCTGCAGCCAGCTCTGTTTCTATTGGTTGCGAGCGCAGAGATAGAGAAAATTAATGAGACCGAGACAGACGCTTTAATGAAGGATACCTCTGATACGATGGATTTATGGATCTTCTCGCGCTGTTGCGACAGAAACTCGTCGATCAATGAATGTAACGACTCACCGTACCGAGGCACATTTCTGCAAATGGAAACGGATCCAATGTTAACAGTGCGACGAAATTGTGTGAAGATGAAAACCAGAAGAAAAAAAATTAATTTTTGCTTTAATTTTTTGTAGTGTTTGCTTATGATTTGGTGTATTTTAAGGACCGAGTGTGAAAAATATTAGTAACTTTAAAATCCTCTATCTTCACAACGATATTTTTGATTGAAAAAATACCGACTGTTTTGAAAAATGTGTTTAATTCAAAATTACATTACAGTGCGTTCCAGAAGTAATATTAAATATCAAGACCATCTTTGTTTAAAATGAATTAATTAAATGTCTTTTAGATTCAATGACAACTCGAAATATAGATATAAGGTTTAGGATTATTATTGTAGAATTAATGAACGAGGGTCATTCAACTGGTCGGATACAAGAAATTATGAAGGTTAGACATGGTATTATTGTTTCAAAGCGGGGCATTCAAAAAATTGTACCTAAGTTCAAGACAGTAGGTACAAATGAAGATGAAAAACGTAGTGGACGACCTTCAAAATTACCAAAACGTTCTGAAAGAATTATTCGCCGTATATGCATGAAAAATAGGAGCATGTCGATAAGTAAAATAACAGGAGCTTTCAATGCAGCTGGAATGATACATGAATCACGAAGTGCAGTAAATAGAATTTTGATAAAGTACGGCTTAAAAAGTCATTATGCTGTTTACGAGCCTTTATTGAATGGAAAGCAACGAAAAAGAAGAGTTGAATGGGCTCGGGATAAACAAAATTGGGACATCGATAAGTGGTCGAATGTAGTTTTTAGCGATGAATCTATGTTCCGTACATATAGTCACACTCGTAGCGAAATCGTTAGAAGGTTTGACAATGAAAGGCTTAGTCACATTTGTACTAAGAAGGTCCTCCAACACGGTGCTAAAGTTCGTGTATGGGGATCTTTCTCCAGATTTGGTGTTGGTATCTTCAAACGGATAAACGGAAATTTAAATTGGAAGAACTATCAAGACCTAAATGTCAATAACATAGAGATTACAGGGCAATGCTTGGTATTCCCTCTTCCAAATTTTATATTTCAGCAAGACAATGCGCCTTGCCATCGATCAGCATCATCAGTGTCTTTTTTGAAAACAAAGAAGATAAATATTCTTGATTGGCCTGCCAACTCACCAGATGTAAACCCAATTGAGAATTTGTGGGGTATTATAAAGAGAAAAATAAATAATATGGATACTTTGAATTCAGAGAAAATGTGGACAGAAATACAAAAGTTATGGTACAACATACCAAGTTCTTTATGTCGTCGACTTGTCTATTCGATGCCGCGAAGGGTGTCTTCAATAATCAAGATGAAAGGATACCACATAAAATATTAAAAATAACATTTTTATTTGTAAATATAATATTTACTTCCACTTCATCGTCTTTTTACTTAGGAAATTTGTATAAGTGATGATTTTTATGGATGCGAACAGACTCTTGGAACGCACTGTAGTAAGCTAAGAAAGATTATTTCTTTTTTTTAATAAATTCTACGAGCTTTTCTGGAATGCCTGCTATTAGCTTGCCAAATGTAGTTCCTGTCACGTTTTTGGCCGCATCATTCCACTTGTTCTGAAAATCTGCAATTGTCTGTGCCATTTTGTTTGTCGTCTTTAATTGCATTTTTACCAGAGCCCAATATCTTTGGAGCGTTTGCCTTTCTTTGCACCAAATCGACGTTGTCTTCGCACCACTTCTTGGCTGCCTTACCATAGTAGCACGATGGCATATCCGATCAAAAGAAAGTAAGACCTCCGGGCTGACTTATGAATGGTAAGAAACGCTTTTGCAAGCACTCCTTCACATAGAATTCTGTGTTTATTGTGCCAGATGTGACAAAGCATTTACTCTTTTTCCCGCATCCAAATATAGACTGCAAAACAAGAAATTTTTTTGAAAACTTAGATTTTTTCTTGCTTCTCAATTTGTCTTCAACTCCTCTCTTAGTTGCAGAGTAAAATTCTTGTCCGGGTAGCTGGGAAAACTCGCAGAGCACACAAGTCTTGTTAGCGTTCCGGTCTGGTACTGTTTGAACTTTATACGTTTTTAAACCTATAGACTGTTTAGTTTTCCGAAATGTTTTCTCCTTACAATTGGCCTTTTGATATTTAGTTTTCGATTTAATAGACGAGGATTTCTCTCTAACAGAGCCTTTACTTTCTTCACGTTCTGTGTACACGAAAGCCCTTTCTTCTTCCCGAACCATTTTTTTTGAAAACGCTCAAGTTCTCATTGAAGTTTGTAATAACGTTAGAAACTGACTTGATTGTGGACTTTCTTGAAATAAACGAATTATTAATTCGCGACTTCCTGTTTCTGACGACATATTCATGAAGAATGAATGCTAAAATGAATTTTATTTTCATTTATTCAAACAACAGCCCACTTGATTAGTATTTTGTAATTTGTGAATGTATGTTCGAGTTATAGAGATTTAAGGTTAGTAATATTTTTCGCACTCAGTCCTTAGAAACTGGAAACAATCCAATACCATAGCGTGATTTGCTTTCTCTTTCTGCTTCTTAACCTAATGTTTCTAACACCTCACCTATGTAAAAGAATCCAAGATCAAGGTAGGTTAATGTAAGCCCATTTTTGAAAAATTTTCAATTAATATTAGTAAAATGAATATTATTAATTGAAAATTTTTCAAAAAGGGTTTAAATTAACCTATAATTAAGCTGAAAATGTCTGGAAGTCGCGAAAAATTTCAATGCATCTTTTTGGTGAAAAAATAAATTATAGAACATTTAAATGAAGCCCAATCCGTTTTGTAGATGCAATGTTAATATTTTGTTTTTAAGAAAATATTTATAAATAATAAAAAAATATTATTTTATTCTCTGTTTTGGAATTATTTTCATAATAATATTGAAAAATATTTTTGATATTTATTTAATTTTTTACTATTTTTTTCTAAATTTTACTATTAATTTATTTAACATTAAAAAAAATAAAAATAAAGACAATGTTTTATTCAATATTATTATAAAACTAATTCCAATCAGAGAATAAAATTATATTTTTATGTGATTTTTTATTATTTAAAAATATTTTCTTCTAAACAATATATCGACATTCTATGTACAAAACGGACTGGGCTCAATTTAAATTTTCTATCATTTAGTTTTTCCCCACAAATATGCATTGATATTTTTTTGGCGACTTGCAGACATTTTCAGATGATTTATAGATTAATTTGAGCCATTTTTGAAAATTTTTCAATTAATAATATTCATTTAATTATTAAATTTGACGCTTTTGTCCGCGGTGTTTTGTTGTGATACCTTAAATTAAAAGTAACGGATATTATCAAATAAATTTGTTTTATTATGTCACACTAATTGATTAGGTCACACAATTTGATAATATCCGTTATTGATATTGGCACAAAAGACATTCAAGAAATGAAACATTTCTAGAAATAACGTCCGAACTGAACTTACTGTCGTATTATTGATTATATAATCAAAAGAATTAAGAATTATTCATTTGAAATTGCGATTTTCATCAATCAGTAATAATTCCTAGCTATAAATGAAGCTTTACTACATTGAAACGTTAACGACTTCCACAAAAAATATTTCCAAGACTTTACACGAAGAGCGAAGAATGGTCAGTAATTGATAGAAATCGCAACGTGAAATTATAAACCCTACAACGTTTCTTTCAAAAAATTAACGGTTCCAATCAGGCGCGTACACAGAGGGGATTAGAAGGGATAAATTCCCCCGGAAAAAAATTATACGAGGGGCGTTCCGAAATGCGGGTGTGCGTGTGTGTGTGCATCTTACAGACGGACAGATGGCGTGATGTACTTACCAGCCAATAGAAATCGAGCAAAAGTGGCATTGGTCCATGCAACATGTGAGCAGCATAGAGGAAACTGTCATAGGCAGTGTTTTCATTTTTGNTTAACACATGGAAGACGCAGTACGTTCTCAGCGTGCCATCATCTTTTTCCTTTGGAAAGAGGATACTCCAGTGTCTGACATTGTGCGCCGCTTATCAAATGTGTTTCAAGGAAGAGCCCTGCAAAAGTCTGCCGTATACAATTGGGTGCATCAATTGGAAATGTACGTGAATCCTTGGACGACGAGCGCGGTAGAAAATGTGGGAAAAGTGTCGGAGACCATCAATGCAAATCGCTGCCTTACCATTCGCGAGTTGGCGGGGATGAATTAATGACACTGTATTCCTTCAATAAATACTTTCTTGTGGTGTCGTCTCCCTTTTTCCACTTACTTTCGGAACGCCCCTCGTAGAACGATCTTTAGTAGCCCTAAGTTTTTTAAGTGCATATTAATATGAATAAGTTAAAGTGTTTGAGTTACAAATTGTGAACTATACAAAACCGGTACACTGCCTTTGGCCTGCAATAAAAATAAAAAAGTATAAAATTAATAATCAAAACATCTGGGATGCGAAAATTCCTAAGAAATTTAACTTTCAACGAAGAGAACGATTCCTAGGATAAACAGAGTCGGGAGTCAAGGAAATAATGTCGACTTTGTCATAGAGAACCACGAATAACAATGCTAGTTAACAGATTATTTCACCAGGCAAATTAATGGAAACATTTCTTAACCGACTGTATGGATCATCAATGATGTTCCTCGCGATTCTACTACAAGTTAATATAAATTATTTTTTCGGGTTATGATATTTTTATACATACTGGGAATCTGGATTTTTATAAATGATATTTACTGAGTACTTGAACTATCTCCGGCAGCGGAAGGAGTACCATTGAATCACAGTCGACGATGACAGGGAATAAGATCATACCAATTACACTGAGAGGATCTTTCTGATGAATTTATTATTAAACATTCGATTTTCTATGAGAAAATCAAGAAATTCGCTATGAGCCGCGCGTAAGTCGATACGGAAGATCCTTCATGCAACTAGAACCTGGTCCGGAAACGCTAAACCAGAAGATAAACCGCCACGTTTCGATGAAATGAAATAAGAATTAATAGGTTATTAATGTTTCGATTTACACGCGAGTGCACGCAGATAGAAAATGGAGATAAATAAAGATTAGTGCCAAAATGGAATGGATGAGATAATGAATTCTATTCGACAATTAACTACAATTAAAACAGTAATTTATCACATGTTCCTTTTTGATTTCCTTTGCACAATGTTCGACGAAAGAGAAAAGTATAACCTGATGATGGCAAGTAAATAATTTTAGTAAACATTGCAGCTACTTAGATGGGATACCGGATCAATATTACGGATGCTCATAATGTGAACCATAATTTACTAGATGCCTTGAAAGTTCCTCCTTGAAATGAATGGGGTCTGTCTTTACAAAGTTTTAATAACAATGACTGGCTTGGATGATTCCAAGTGTGATTCTTGCAACGATCTGGCATCAGAAATTCATTCTCCGTTAAAGGACATTTACTTCGTTAAATTTGATCAGATCAGTTATCGACAAATCTCAAGCCATCTTATCTAGCGCTTATTTGTACGCCCTAATGCAGTAAATGATGCTCACTCTTGTTATTGATGTCATCAAGGGATTCTTACAGATAAAACAATCGCTCTTGTTTCCATTTCTCACTGCGACCACTGTTGAACTTCTCCATAAAGTAAAATGGAGCGACTATATTTAGTCTACTCCAAAACAGAGTTACTACAACTTCTTTCTTGAAAGTCGCTGGTACTTACTCTCAAACAATTGGCAAACATTGCAGGATTTGATTTGTCAGAAATTGTTCACCGTAAATCCAAAAAGGTTCTTTCCGTAATATTTTTAATGCTGAAGATCGAAAAATTGTTCTCAATCGGTCTCATAAGATCAATATCTGGCGGTCCTGAAAATCGGTCTTCCTCTGACTATATTCTACAAAAGCCGACTTTATAAGTCTACGCAAATAACCACTAATTATTGCAGATCGACAGGAAATCCTCTGTGCTCGATTAGGACAAAAAACCGTTGGAAAAATCAATAGATCTTTTTTCTTTATTTTAAAACTACTTTTACTTACATTTTCTTCCAGAAATAATAAACACGCGTTAAGCCGAATTAAGTAATGAAATTCACTAAACATGCCCCAAGACATTTAACAGCAAAAAGTCAAGGAAGAACTGTAGCTAAAAATGTTCATAAGTATTTGCTGTTATCGTTGCATCGTTCAAATGGTGAATAAATGGAGGATGTACGCAGAGAGAGTTCCTTGTTCTTTGTGTAATCGTGAAATAATTTACTCTCGAGCAAATATTTATTGTTCCATGAAGAATGAAGCTTTACTGGCCTGAAACGTTAACAATCTCCACAAAAATATTTCCAAGACTTTACACGAAGAACAAAGAATTATCAGTAATTGATAGAAATCGCACTTTCAAGTGAAATCCATTTTACGTTATTTCTTATCGGTTAAAGTGGAAGAATTTTTTTAATTGAATTTAATTTTGTAAGTGAAAGATGTACGGACGGAGGATTGGTATAATGAGAGCTTGTTGCAATGGACTGAGGAACAAGGTCCAGACCCAAGAAATAAATCCTTGACGAGTCATCGAAAAGACGATAATTGATTGGACGAATGAAGAATTAATTAATCATTAATAAATAGTAGTAATAATAATAATAATAATTAATGACAAAACACCGACATACCGCAACTATGGATATAGTCAACAAATTTTGAACTTGAAAATTGCGTTACATTTGGATTTAGAATTGCACTATTATGAATCATATTTATTCGTGTAAATGTGTCTAATACAGTATTCTTTGAAGCTGTAAAGTCAGTATTAAGGCACTTAATATTATGGGACGTAAACTCAGTACTTCTGAGGAGATCGCTTCTTGGGGAACAGTTGATGTGCTCGCACCGACGGTTGGTACCTGAAATGTGCTGGTACTTGTTGGTAAGTCTTCATTTTCTCTGATGCTGCTTTCTTTCTGTGGTTTGCAACGTTTCTGTTGAGTCTTGGTAACTGTTTCTTCTAGAATGTTTGCTGATGAATGATCATTCGATAATGCCTTATTAACCTCTCCTGAGTGGAGTAGCTTTATTTTCTGCGTCCGGTATAATTTTCTGGTGATCCTCACGAATATGACGATTCAGTCCTTTTTGCTCTGCAAATCCTTTGTTACATTTCTCGAGATGGCAACGAACTGTATTCATACTTGGATTGATTAGCTTTGGCAAGTCTGCGGTCTTCTTTCCTGCTGTGTTCGCATTGCGAATTAGAAAATCGAGTCTGTCTCGCATTCGGAGTTGAGCACCACTCTGCAGCAGAGTAATAACACTGTCGAGACTGGCTGTTTCTACAAACAGTCATTTCACATCGACATTCCGATAGTTTTTGCTTTTTCCGTCCTCCGATCTTTGAGTCGCTCTCTATTGTACCTCAGAGTATTCTTTGTACGTATTCCTGACCTTCTCCGGTTGCCCGAGGAACGTGGAACAGGAGCCTCTTCTGGCAACGATGACCATTGGGTGACTAAATCCAATACTAATTGTCTCCATCCTAACTTTCTCTCTTTTGTCGATGTATAGTGCTGTTCTCGTGCACATATTGTGTAATGCTTCTAATTTCTTTATCAGAGCTTCGTTAGTTCGCCAGTTTTCTAAACCATAGTACACCATGCGAAAGATGCAGCTTTCAATGATAGCTTTCATACTTCGGATTGGTAGCAGATTACTCTTAACTACCGGAGCGATTTTTCTGAGTCTTGCGCGCCCTTTCTTAATCCTTTTGAAAGACGTAAATTTTCTTCAGTTCTTTGATCGACAGTCAGTTTACACCAGAGTAATAAAACGTTTAAATTTATTTGCGTCACTAAATTTAAGGTCACAGATTTTGCACTGTGCAATAAAACGCGTCTGTATGCATTCACGTTCTGAGCTAGACTGAAACAAATATTCCATCCTAAAAATAATTGATCACTTATGGGCACCCTAATAAAATCTTGTTGATAACCCATCCAAAAGGCATGATGTTATGAATTCATTCAAAAACTGTTGGAATTGAAACGCTCAAAATGTACTGGATTGCGATCTACATGATTCCACCCTCATTGAATGCTACCAGTAAACCACACTAAAAAGTTAGAACAAAATAGTTTTCAGATAAAAATTTATGATTAATGTCCAGTTTCAGATATCTCCAAAAGTTCTTTAAAGGGTTAAGACCAGGGCTTTGCGTAATCCATGATACATGTGGAACATAAAAGAATTCGGTTGCATTGAACTGCAATTTGCGTACCATCGGAAAGTGCTAATAAATTTCAATAATCAGGTTCTATAATAATTCCTTGCCCGCACCATTGTACACGGATTTCAAAATTTCGGACTGAATTTAAAAAACTGCAAATATAGTTACTTCGTAAAGTCTTCTTTTGTAGGCATGCTGATGCCAATGCCAGTAAAAATGGGAAACATTTATCTGAATTTCTCATAACATCTCTCAATAAACTCGGTCTGACTTTTGGATTGTTTTCATTTCCTGTTCGCTTCTCTTCATTACTAAAAACATTCCGTAACGATAATCTACTGTAACACGCCGAAAAGCTCCGATAATAAAGTAAAACGAACACCAATTTCTCTGAAAAAGTTGCGAAACCGATAGGCCCCCACAATCATAGCACGCTTAAAATTCGAAAGCTTTTGATATCTTGAAGCAAATTTGAATGATATTGACAATACGTTGTGATATGGTAAAGTTTATCAGATGTATTTGTTGCGTTTTAATAAAGATCACAAATTCTAATTTTTGACTGTAGTTTAAAGGAAATTTTATATCGGACACATTTTCGAGAATAAATGAGACAGAAAATCACTGCACAGAAGAGTGCAACATTACACGAAAATATAACACAATTTTCTCTTTGTTCAAAATTTGTTAACTATATGTATAGTTATGGCAGGTCTGTGAAGATATTGATAAATATAATCGATAAAAAGATAGAATCATTAAGAAATAATTAAATGAAAATTAATCAAAAATTTTCCAAGCCAATCAAAATTTATTAATTTCGACGGTTTAACCGTCATCGTAAGAACAAATGATTTTTTAAACGGAATTTACTTATATAGTGCAGTTACTGATTGTGCAATCAATAAGCCAGCTTTACATCCTTTACAAAATCCAAACAAAGTTGTAAAGAATGCAGTTTGAACGTTAATTTTAGGATCCAAAAATCTTATATATTACGCTTCACACGAGTTTCTCTCTCCCGATAATTTTTAAATTGAGTGCACAGAATTTTAAGGTGTTCTGAATTTATATCTCCTTTACAATGTCTTCTATGTCCTGCAATGTTACTTCCACCTTCATTGCGACTGTGTTCCTGGATTCTCTTAAAGAGATGAGTCTCAAGTCTCTCCAAGGTGGAAGTAACATCTTTGTACTGAATTTAAAAATTTTTTGGGAGAGAGTGGCATATGAAGCGTTATACATAAGGTCTTTGGATCCTAAAATTAACGTTCAATCTGGATTCTCTACAACTTTGTTGGGAATATTTAAATGATGTACTGATACGTGTTGATTGCGTAATCATTAACTGCATTATATAAGTAAATTTCGTTTGAAAAATCATTAGTTCAGGCCATGACGGTTAAATCGTCGAAATTAATAAATTTTGATTGGCTTAGAAATTTTTTGTTTGATAATTTTCCAATTGTATTCAAATTTATTCACCTAAATGAAAATTATTTTTAGAATTAAAATGATCAATTTCTATAGGAATAAAAATGACTCCATTTCCGAGAAGCGATTGTTAGGGTAAATAAAAACAGCGATAATGTTATGGAATTAGCTTGACGAAAACCACTAGTGTAGTAAGAACGTCAATAGAGAACGTATCCAACCCCTAGACTCAGCACAGGTCATCGGTCAGTATCGCTGTTATGAAGCGGTGGTTCCATTTCATTCGTGACCGGTCAAAGGTCAATGAGATTTACCAATCAGATACGTATCTCTCATTCATAATAGCACAAACACTAATATAGTTTATGGTTAATAGTTTATTTTTTTCATTGCCAAATAATTATTGATTAAAATTTCTCTCTTCATAAAGAAAGTCTACGAAAAAATTATTTCTTAAAATATTCTTTTTGAATTTTTCCAAAGTTTTCGTTAGTACATAAGGCCCTCGAATATTAATCAACAAGTCATTGGGACATGGTTCCACAAGTGGCATTGATTCCTATCGGTCGGTTCCATTTCCAATTTGAGTTAAGCAATGTTAAATTATGTTGCAAAGAGTGTATCTAAATGGAGAGGGAAGAACACCGAATCATCATCGGGATTGAGGAGGAATACTGGGCGCCTAGTTCCTCAAGAGTACTATAATCGTGGATGAAACACCATCATCTTTCAACATCTCAGAATCGAAGATAAAGTCGTATGACTAACGATTCCCGGTACAAGCAGATCCAGAAAGATGTGACGATTTTAATTTTCCAATGAATTTTTTGTCCCTCCGATACCTTGAGAATAATCAACGAGATATCTTTGCAAATCAAGCTTAGTCGAATCTTAGAAGGAGCGCAGAAAGAACGATGGATCTTTCATTGACATATAATGCTTCATACACTGATTATTATAGAATATAGATTTTTAAAGTGATAAAAAAATTTTTAAATTTTCTATTGTCAATTTGTGTAACAATTTACGAGTTGTAAATTACGAGTGATTGACAAAGTTAAAAATTGTGCAAAACGTAAATAAATAAATGAGAGATAAATAAAATGTTTGTAAACGATTTGATGAATTAAAACGTGCTGTAGAAATTTAGGAAATCCTCCTGTAACGTCAAGTCTACACGCGAAACATTGATTTTAGGGCAACGTGACCTAATTAACAATGCTCCACATGACACTCTCTCCCAATAACTGTCACAATGCTCACATAATTTTGAAATTATCAAAATTAACATCACATTTACATTCATTCCTGTGTTCTGCTATATTACTGTTACTCTCTTTTCGACCATGTTCTTGAATTCTTTTACAGAGTGACGGGCAGTCTCTCCAATGATTGTGGCATCGCACCCATTACATTTATATTCATAAACAATATAAGAACACAGTGTTAAAGGTGTAATCGATTTATTACTGAACATATTTTGAATTTTATGAGATCGTGATACAATTTTTAAATTTAATTCATCGTTAGTTGCTTTTAACAATGCATTTTTAAAGTTTTTAAATCCTTCAGAATAAGGTACAACTAAACAATATTTAGGCATATTATTCATATCTAATGATCCTATGATTTCTTTCTTAGATCCATCAGGAGAAGCCAAACTCTGATTTTTCGAAAAATCTTTCAAAAGTATTTTATCTACTGTTTCCTTTATTAATTTTTCCAGAAAAGATTTAGAATAACCACTCTGATTTAACAACGAACTTAGTTTATTAAGACTTTCTACAGATTTAACAAAAATGGAAGGCAACGACCAGGAGCGATAAATTAAACCTTTAATCATGTTTCTTTTATTCTTAAGTTCACAAAAACTATCTGGTGAAGTATATAACCCCGTATCAGTTTGCTTCCTATAAATTCCAGTCTCGTAACTAAGAGATTTTCTTTCAACCAAAAGATCCAGAATCTTTTCTAGAAAAATTAAAAAACGAAACAGCAGATGGAATAATTTTGACAGATTTTTCGAAAAATCAGAGTTTGGCTTCTCCTGATGGATCTAAGAAAGAAATCGAAGGATCATTAGATATGAATAATATGCCTAAATATTGTTTAATTGTACCTCATTCTGAAGGATTTAAAAACTTTAAAACTGCATTGTTAAAAGCAACTAACAATGAATTAAATTTAAAAATTATATCACGATCTCATAAAATTCAAAATATGTTCAGTAATAAATCTACTACACCTTTAACACTGTGTTCTTATATTGTTTATGAATATAAATGTAATGGGTGCGATGCCACAATCATTGGAGAGACTGCCCGTCACTCTGTAAACGAATTCAAGAACATGGTCGAAAAGGGAGAAAGAGGAATATTGCAGAACATAGGAAAAAATGTAAATGTGATGTTAATATTGATAATTTCAAAATTATGTGAGCATTGTGACAGTTATTGGGAGAGAGTGTCGAGTGGAGCATTGATAATTATTTCACGTTGCCCTAAAATCAATGTTCAATCGGCAGTCTCAACCAGCTTATTTAGAATTTATGATTAGCGTGCTTTCATGCAATCGATTACATAATCATCATTTTTGTATTTATATACAGGTGAATTGATTATTAATTAGTGACCTGAAGATGACGGTAGATCCGTCGAATTATATTGTCAATAAATATATTTTTTAATGGATGAGTGTTGTTTTTAAAAGAACATTATCATCCGGATTTCGTTTTATCAATTTTTAATTAATTAATTTTGTAACTATAACAATATCGATAATTATTTTTTCAAAAAATATTAATTTTTTAATAATATTTCTGTAAGAAGATATTTTCGAAAAAAAAGTGCATTCGAAGAATTTATCGTTCGAAGAACTTGTTTTTCGAAGAACTTGTAAATGAGGTCATTGATCGATCATCGCCACGTATTTCTCTATTTTTCCTTCGTCCAATAAAGCATTTTACAAACAAACTCCAAATGTAAATACAAATAAATCAACAAATCTCTAAAAACCGATTAAAAAACTAATTTCAAAACGAATGTCTTTTTTCAATCAATATTTTTTCTATGTTGAGTTTAATTTAGTTTGTTCGATAATTTTAGCACTTTATTATTACTATTATGAATGAATTGACGCAAAGACTCTCACCGGATGTTGGCCTGTATCCAGGCAACCTTGTCCTGAGAGAATATGAGCACAACGAACGCCATCTGAAGCAGCATCTTGTTCACTGCTTTTCCCAGCACCGTGGCACCAAAGAAAGTAGAAAACGGCACCAAGAAGTGTCCGCAGGTCATACCGGCCAAGTCGAATAGGGGGTTAGGGACAGATGCACACAAGACAATGCCTACAAATCCGACCCGCTTTACGATTGTCCGCATGGCATCTTGAGCACGCTTGTGCCAGGCGGACTCGGCGGTGTCGGTACTCAGGGAATCATTGGAGCCACTGAGAGCGGATGCACGCGCCATAAAATATGGAGGTAGTTCTCCAACTGCAGTTCCGAAACCCTGTAATTAAACACCGATCGATAATTGATCGATTTGTGAATAATTGATCGAATGATCAATAATTAAAGTATCCCAACCCACAGCATTGATTCGAGAAGAATCTTGCGCACCACAATCAGTGTCTTCATCTCGCTCTTAGTTATTTCATCGGGACAAATGAATTGATCTGGGTATGGTGGTTCAGGGAAATTAGTGCTGCCGCACTCATAAGCTGCCATTGTTACTTTAGCAATGAACGGACCCTGATTCAATTATTTTATGATAATTTTATTCAATTAAGAATTATAATTTTGAATTAAAAATTAAATTAATCAGAGTGCTTTTAGAAAAAATATTTGCAGAACCAAATCTGTCTGAATTAAGTTTTAAGCATTAGAAAATGCAAAGAAAAAACACTTTTCAATAAAGATGTAATAATAAATTTTAAATATTAATTTGAATATCGGTTTCGGTCGACTCACTTTTGGATGCATTATTCATAAGTTTGTGAAGACTTGTGTTAACCATTTGACTGTGTCAGTGAAGTTTGTGTGCTACGGTTTTATTTGTGTTGAGCAGTTTGAGAATGTCATACGTGTATGCAGCAAGTGTTTTGTTCATTTAGAACCGAATGTCGGTTAGAGCAGGAGAAAAATATAAAACGTAACGTGAAAATACAGATTTGCAGCTTTTGAGGCTCAAATGTTTTGTTGGTATATATACATGAAACGGGAATAAAAATGTGTAAAACTGTATTACAGTTAGAAGTTTTTGGTTAGTATAAAAGTTCGTGCATTTTAGTAAAAAATAAAATAATTACACTAAGACCTGCTTTTATGCGCTTTTTTATTTGTACGACTTTTTTGCGCGATCTCGTACACAAAAATTATGTATCACACAAGAAAATTGCATTAAAGCAGGTTTGAGTGTAATCAACAAGATATTCTCAGAGAAATCTAAATTTGAAAATAATAATTTCTTGAGATCATTTTATAATGAGAGGCAATTGATTCTAATTCGATTCAGATCTGGGCTTTACGAGGCCCAATCAAGAAACGTCCATTTTTATCTTTATTACATTCTTAGACTTTCTAACTTCAGTAGTAAGGAGCTCCACCATCCTCAGAACCTACATGCTACCACTCTCTTTTACTTTCACAATTTTCTGATTCGTGTTATCACACCATGTAAAACTCCCAGTCGTTTTTTGATTTCCCTATACCAGTTGCCCTAGTTTTTAATTTAAAAAATCACTTGTGCGATTTGTGGGAAAAAAGTTTTCCAAGAATAACGATTATTTGACATTATACATAACAGATAAATTTGATTTGAATAATAAAGATTTATTTACACATTTATTAACACGTTGAGCTAGGACAGTATTTCTACTATTAGCTCACGAAAACGACAACTAAAATGAATCAATTCCTGGAACTAGTTTTTAAGGTTAAAATATTAAATAATACGTTGTATGTACAGAGAGTGTTACGCAGTAACGCTAAATTTTCATTTAATTCAGGATTGATTGAAGGACGACCCAATTAAAGACCTACAATTGTTTTCTCTAAACTAAAAGATAAAGTTTACTTCCATCAATGATGTCTCTTGACCAAAAGAGATGCGAGATGTCTGAACAAATAGAATCTATGCATGTAAGACTGTAGAAATGCGTTTGGATCTATTTAAGACAGACTGAAAATGTGTGTTCCAAACAAGGGAAGGCGCTCTGAATACCTGTGTTTTTTTGTTTTTTTCACTTCCTTATGTAGTCCATATAACAAAAAATTGTGTGATCAATTATGTCATTAAGGTTCTATTGGAAAATGTATAGGTTGAGTGTAAAGCTTCAATATTAATTTTCGGATCCATTGAACATATTGATAAGGCCTCACACGTTACTGTTTTTCAATAATCATGAAATCGATAGCACAGAATTTGAAAATTATTTTCTTCAATTTATATTTTAATTTATGTTCGACAATATTGATTTAAATATCCAATCGAATATGATTTTTTATCTTTATATATATATATATATATATATATATATATATATATATATATCAGGTTGGGGAAAAGAAATCCATTATTTTGGCGTGAAATTCAAAACTTTATTTAACATGTTTCGGATTCTCCTCTTGGAGTCAAATATGTACCACTTTGTTGTATAATTAGTTGGCATTTTGAAGGTAATGCCTCAGTAGAAATTTTGGTCCTTATTGACGAAAAACTGTAGAAATCGATTTTCACAATCTTCTATTGATCCAAATTTCTTATCACTCAGGAAATTTTGCAATACGAGAAAAAGGTGTTAATCGCTTGGTGCGAGGTCCGGACTATATGGTGGATGCATTAAAACTACCCAACCAAGCTCCCTGAGTTTCTGGCGAGTCACTACAGACGTATGTGGTCTGGCGTTGTCGTGATGGAACACAACACCTCTTCTGTTGGCTAATTCTGGTCGTTTCTCATCAATTGCTTTCTTCAAACGGTCCAGTTGTTGACAGTACAGATCTGAATTTAGTGTTTGGCCTTAAGGAAGCAACTCATAGTACATTTACTATGATTCCTTTCCAGTCCCACCAAATACACAGTACAACCTTCCTGGCCGTTAGTCCTGGTTTGGCGACCGTTTGAGGTGCTTCATCGTGCTTTGACCACGATTGTTTTCGTACAATATTGTCGTATGTGACCCATTTATTATCCCCAGTAACCATCCGGTTAAGAAATTGATCGATTTCATTTTGTTTGGCCAAGGCTTTGCAGATGGAAATTCGATCCATCATATTCTTTGGTGTTAATTGGTGTGGAACACAAACATCAAGTTTCTTTTTGAAGCCTGCTTTGTCCAAATGGTTTAAAACCGTTTTGTGGTCGATCTTCAGCTCCTGATCCATGCTACGACTACTAACATGCCGGTCAACTATGATTGTTCGATTCACATTCGGGGGGCCAATATCGAAGTTAACCCCAAAAATTATATTTCAAAAAAATTCCTGAAAAATGAGAAATTGAAAAACAAAATATCTAATATCGAACGTGAACTATTTAAAAAAAACAAACAAAGCCAATCCAACGATATACGAAAACAAATCGAATTTCCACCAATAACAAACCTTTCGATAATCAAAATTTCTGATCAATTGAAAAATGGAACGAAAATATTCGTCAAAAACTCAAAATTTTG
>MQRK01242274.1:38241-52829 GCA_001938485.1 Girardia tigrina | reverse complement strand
GATTCGAGTAATTCGTGCATGATTTGACGTAAGAGATAACATTTAAAAACCTCAAACAAGAAACCGTTCTAATTTAATTGTGTATATTAAATAATAAACCGATGAAATAATTTTCTCTGAGATCGATTAATGTGAAATGATAAATTAAAAACAATTTTTATCGATTATATTTCATCTGTTTATTTATGTTTGTAAAGATTCGAGTTTTTTTACATTTTGAAATTGTTTGAGAGTGAATTTGCCGCAATTAGTTTGTTTATTCGAATTAAATAAAATATTGTTTTTCTGCGCGAATTTTGATTTTTGCTTAATGTAAAAATGAATATGGAAGATTTTGCCGCAAACGACCTAAAACAATTAATTATGATGAATATTTGGAGTCGGTTAAACGATGTGGCTTTGAATGTTTTGTGATGTGAAGATGTATCGAAATCGCAATGGAATTCCAGTTTTAGTGATGTGTATGAAGTGTGTTTCGCAAAGAAAGATGGAACTGAAGTTTATGCCGAATCTTTATATTTGGACTCATTTACTTTAATCGAAAAATTTATCGATGAAATTCAAAAGCAATTGATTATGGTCGATATTAATGATTTTCTACCGGCATATGTGAAGAGATGGGAAATTATATACAAAGGCCTGGAATATATGCATAGATTGTATATTTACGTCAAAAACCGAAGACCAACCGAATCTGACATTTGCTATTCACAAACCGTACAATCACAGACCAGTGAGGTTATTGTTTTGAGCCCCCCGCGTCCCGCGACCCACCCACCATCGCCAACCCGCCGCGGCCACAATGCTGCGCTCGCTCTCGCATCGCCAATGATCATTGCCGAGATTTTATCGTCATTTTCAATGATAGGCCTGCCTGTGCGAGGTGCATCTTTAGCACCAAAAATGCTTCCACGGAATCGTCGAAACCCAAATTGCGTGTAATATTGGCTGTTACAATATTGGCACCATAAACACCATTCACAATAACAGTCGCCTGGCTTGCATTTTCGCCTCTATCGAATAAAAACTGTAAAATGTACCGAATTTTTCTTTGTTGACTTCCATTTTTAACACCCTGTAACTCAGAACTGAATAAAAAAAAGAAAAAAAATTGTTTGATCGATAAATAATTAATTAAAATAATGGATTACTTTTGCCAACCTAATATATATATTTTGGAAAAATAATTTTGGTTATTTTTTTAAGAAATCGATTATTGTACATGTCTCGGAACTTTTTTTGTTTTCTTCCTTTGCTTCTTTTTTAATCCGTATTCGTGTACATAAATTGTTCAATGTACCCTTAACTGTATGAAATTTTTTACATTTTATCTCTCAGGAAAAGGAAGAAAACATTAAAGAGCACAAATAAATAAAAGTTAATAAGATCTCTTTCCTTTCGAACTTGTTTGGGGGGATACAGAATTATTACAGAAGTTTATGCTTTCATTCTCACTGTAACTTCTGACCGACGCATTCGTGATAATGACCCGAAGCCTTGAATGAAATGAGTGACGCCTACGGCTGTGCCAAGTCAATTGAGTTGAGAGGGAGTGCCGTGCGACGCGAACATAAATACTGTCTTTGGAATGAGGAATGCAGGTTAGATTTGCAAATTCGTGACTTTGGTGGTGAAAGGCATTTCGGTGCACTTTACATTCAGTTGAAGGAGCTAAAGAACGCCTTCATTGGGAGGAGGAAAGAGAGAGGAAGGTATTCATTTGATTATGACGCGCTGTATTATACTGATCGATAAAATACCACCAACGTACCAATAAAATTTTATTACGTAATTCGATCTCCTCTTACAAAGAATTTGATTTGGCAAACAGGGATTTCTCACATACTCAAGTATAATGCCCTTCCAATGTTTGATGTTGAAATTCGGGATGAAATTGGGAGCATTATACTTGGATGATTAAGGTAAATCAATATAAATAAGACTCATTCAATAAATAAATTTACGAATTCTTTAAATAAAAAACAAAAATTAATATTTATTCAAAAAATATTTTCGGTTTTTAATTTATTTAAATATTTTTTAAAATTTATTGATTAAAATTTTAACAATTGAAATGTAATTTGTACTCACCAAATATAAAACAAACGTATGGAGTCCGCTTCCGAAACCACATGAGGACAAGAACCCCAGGAATATCCACCAGGCCCACCACTGGATTTTCTTCAACATTTCCAGTATTATCTTGAAGGAAATTTATCCCCATTAATTCACATATCCACAACAAATTCATTTTTTCTCATGTCGCAAATTTATCAACAGAGAATTTTTATCCAATCATTTTAGACGATCGAACATTTCGAACGATTTTTGTTATATTTTTTATTTTAAATTGAAATTATTGACCGAGATTTTAATACAAACGTGGGATTTAACATTTTATTACTTTTTTCAAATAATCTATAAAATTTTCTCAATTATCAAGCATGATTAACTTATTTTTTGATTTCTAAATGTTTATTAAAAATTTCTGAAAAAAAGTTACAAAAGATGATTTATAAGAATTTATGGAGTTAGATTTCTATAATTTTATAATGGTGAATTCGGAACAATAAGTCTAGAGGTATACAGGGTTTTCGAGTTGAAATGCGACATTATAAAAATTATAAAACTTTTCCTTTAATTAAAATATGCCATTTTCAATAGATTTACATAAAATTGGTGTGTTCATAATTTATTTTAAATTTCAAACTCGTTTTTAATATTTTAGATTTGCCCATGACTGGAAAAAGAAACCTATCAAATAACATTCGTGAACGAATTATCTCATAATTTAAATGTGGTATGCAGACAGCTGCAATTGCCACCACATTTAACGTCCACAAAACAACTGTGCCGTATCCTAAAAAAATATAATGATACTGGACAGGTCTGTGCTAAAGTTAAGGTGACAATAATTTCAAGCGCTTAACAACTGATGTAAGTGAACTTGTCCAAAGATTGATTGAAGAAGATCGCTCAATACCATTGAGTAGTATAAAAAGAAATATCAGTGCCAAATTTTTATCGGTTGATAGGTAGTGTTATTTAAAGTCAAATTTTAAAACAAATAGTATATTTTATAATTTTTGTTTATTTCACATTTCAAATTAAAGTATCGCATTTCAACTGTAAAAATGATACGGTAAATTTTCTTTTCTCCAACGATCCGTCATCGAAAAGAAATACTTTACGAAGAAAATTAAGAGTGCAATGCATGTATCCCTCTTGTTTCAAAGCTTTTGTTGAACAAAAGGATCTAAAAAGATACATGAAAAACGTGCATATGATCACAACGCCACAGTGTCAGAATGGTGATAAATCTTTTCAATGTCCCATGGAAAATTGTCACTAGACCTATAAAAACGGATGCATAGTTAAAGCGACTTTTATTGATCGATCACCGAACCATAGGTAGTACCAGTGGTACTAGTGCTTCACAAAATAACGCAGATGAAGGATGTTCAAAATCTTCGAACCCAATGATGTGTCAGTCCCCCTCGACGGTACCGCATAGATGAACTCAGGATTGATTTTAAGGGTGGTTCTCGACTTTTGATTAAGTAATACAAATGATGTGGGGATATTTCGGTGTCCCTTTACTCATTGTACGAAATGTGTTTACACAGCCAAAGTTCTACAGAATCAAGATACGAACCGAAGTGTGTCGGTGCACTGAAAGCTCGCATTCTTGCATCTAAAGCTGTGCGAGAAAGTATGTAGGCTCTGTATTGTCTATTTATGGTTTCTACCCGATACAGAGTCTATGAATCACTGACATGTACACTAATGCTGGCACTGTAGTCTCTACTATACTCATTTTTCCGTTCAGTCGGGGGAGGCATATTGTTGATCAAATCCTTTGATCCTAAAATCAATGTGCAAACACCATCCACTTCAAATTTATTGAAAGCCTTTTCATGATTTATAAATTACATAAACATGGCTTTGATATATAAATACGAGTGTATCATTGTTAATTTTAGTCTGATGATGACGGTTGATCCGTCGAAATTGATCACAATAAATTTTAACGAACGTTTTTTGAGTTTTAAAAATATTTAAAACACATAATTTAAAAAAAATTAAATTAATTATTTAAAATTCATTTAATGCATTTATATTTAATTCATTTTATTTTAACTAAATTATTAGAAAATTTTTCTTTTTAATTATTTGTCATTGCAAATTGATAATAATTGTTTATTACTTTGTCATATTTTATTTAAATTAAATCGAAACATTGTAAAATTTATGTACTACAATAAACCAAATAAAGTTATAAATACGTTTTAGAATGATTCAAATAAGGCAGAATAAAGGTTACAAAGAAAACTAATTTTCTGACAAGCTGCTTCAATCAAATTGATGGAAAACAAAGGAACGTCTAAAATAAAATGCTGAAGATCCTTTCAAACACATCGACTGCATCAAGCAATAGTACGCTGTCAGAATCGGGTGATTGTGCAGTCTCAAAATGGGTTCTTTAACGACCGATTTCGAATTTCATTTTCTAATAGACAATTTTGTTGCCACCGCCTTTGTTTTCCAAGGGAAATGTATATATATATACATTTTATAGTAAAAGTGTAATAATTGTTTTTCATATTATCTATGTTATCTGAAAAAGAATAATTTTCCGAAATGTTCAATTATTATTCTAAAAATATTTTAATTGTTTTATTTTACCTAATTATCTCGAATTTTATCGTTATTTATTTTTGCTTTTATTATACGTTATGTAATTTGAGTGTACAATTTTTCGATCAATTAATTTTAAGAATATTTATTGCAATCGTTTTGCATAAACTTCAAATTATTTTAATAATAAATTAACCAAAAACAATAAAAGAAACAATAAAAAATTTAAAATTTATTTAAAAATATTTTAAATTTTATTTTATTAAAAAACTTTTGAAATCATAAAAATGATTTTTAATGTGTGTTATGCCGTATTTGTGTAATTACCGAATTCGCGAATTTCGCAACAGTTTGCTGAAATAGTGAATTAGTATTATTTGTGAACTAGTGAATTTTATCCGAATTCACTAACTACATGAAAATTTTTCATTTTAAAATGAATATATCTCAATTTAAAAAGAAAACTTTGTGTATTAATATGAAAAATATAAAGTAAATATGAAAAATATCGATTTAATTTAAAAAATACCTCAATTAAGTATGAAAAATTATCAATTTATTTTGAAAAATATCAATTTAATATGAAAAAAATATCAATTTATTATGAAAAAAATATCAATTTAATATGAAAAAAATATCAATTTATTATGAAAAAAATATCAATTTAATATGAAAAAATATCATTTAATATGAAAAAATATCAATTTATTATTAAAAAAAATATCAATTTAATATGAAAAAATATCATTTAATATGAAAAAATATCAATTTATTATGAAAAAAATATCAATTTAATATGAAAAAATATCTATTTAATATGAAAAATATCGATTTAATATAAATATCGATTTAATATGAAAAATATCGATTCAATATGAAAAATATCGATTTAACATGAAAAATATCGATTTAATATGAAAAATATCGAATTAATATGAAAAATATTGATTTAATATAAAAAAATATCGATTTAATATGAAAAAATATCAATTTAATATGAAAAAATATCGATTTAATATGAAAAAATATCTATTTAATATGAAAAATATCGATTTAATATAAATATCGATTTAATATGAAAAATATCGATTCAATATGAAAAATATCGATTTAACATGAAAAATATCGATTTAATATGAAAAATATCGAATTAATATGAAAAATATTGATTTAATATAAAAAAATATCGATTTAATATGAAAAAATAACGATGTAATATGGAAAAATATCGATTTAATATGAAAAAATATCGATTTAATAAGGAAAAAATATCGATTTAATATGAAAAAATATCGATTTAATATGAAAAAATATCTATTTAATATGAAAAATATCGATTTAATATAAAAAATATCGATTTAATATGAAAAATATCGAATTAATATGAAAAATATTGATTTAATATAAAAATATCGATTTAATATAAAAAATATCGATTTAATATGAAAAATATCGATTCAATATGAAAAATATCGATTTAACATGAAAAATATCGATTTAATATGAAAAATATCGAATTAATATGAAAAATATTGATTTAATATAAAAAAATATCGATTTAATATGAAAAAATATCAATTTAATATGAAAAAAATAAATTAAATATGAAAAAAGTTTTTATTACACAAAGATTCCAAATGTAAAATTTGATTCACAGCTAATAAAAGTTCTTCCTTATTGCAAGCTGAATTGCAAAAATTTGTATTTTAAAATTTTTTCATATTAAATCGATATATTTGCATATTAAATATTAATATCAATTTCAAAATTGAATTACAAATTTTTTAAAAAATTGGGGAGTTCGAGACTTTGGCAATTGCGCAAATTCGGCACAACATATCTCTATATATTATTTTTTATTGCATATAAAATATGAAAATATTTATCCAATATTATTTATAGAATAAAATAACAATTTTAACCAAAAGAAAAATTAAATAAAAATAAATGTATTACATTAATTTTTAGCAATTTTTCACAAAATATTAAAACAATCAAAAATAATATTAAGAATAAAAAATAAAATTTTATTTATTTTAAAAATAAAAAAATCATTATAAAATATCGTAAATAGTAAAAAATAAAATAAAATTAGAAAAATAAAATATTGCTATAAATAATTACTTTAAAAAATATTAAATTAAAAATATTTTTGATTTAAAATTAATAAAATAAATTTACATAAAATATTAAAAGTAAAACAAAATTATTATTATTATAAAAATTTATAGTAAATAATACGTTTTAATTATAAATATTTATTTTAAAATATTAAAAAAAAGAAAACAAATTATTAAAAAAATTAATTAAAATTATTTTAAAATAAGAAAAAAAATTTTAAAAAAGTTTTAGAACATTTTAAAAAATAAAAAAAATATAATAAATGATTAAAAATAATATTATAAAACAAAATTAAATAAATAAAATAAATAAAATTAAATTAACAAAATTAAATAAAAATAATAAAAAAAACAAAATTATTAAAACAGTGTTAACAGAATAAATTAAAATTATTTAGAAATTATAATTACAAAAAATTGTAAAAAAATAAAACAAATTAATTAGAAAATAAAATTACAAATATTATTTGAAAATATTCAAAAAATAAATAAATTATAAAAATTGATTAAAATATTTCAAAAATTATTAAAAATCATAAAAATAAAATTAATACAAATTATAAAATAAAATATTACAAAAAATTATAAAAATATTTTAAATAAAATTAATTATATTAAAATGATAAAAAATATTTAAAATGATTAAAATAAAATTATAAATAATTAAAATAAAATTATAAAAATAAAGGCAAAAGAAAACCCGACTTTCTGATGAGCTCCTTCGATCAAATTGATCGAAAACAAAGAAACTCCGCAAATAAATAAAATGCTGATGATCTTTTTGTGACTGAAAACATATCCGAGGAACTGAGCGAGCAAACACATCGACTCCATCAAGCAATAGTACGCTGTCAGAATCGGGTGCTTGTGCAGTCTCAAAATCGGTTCTTTAACGACCGATTTCTTCCTAATTCCATTTTCTGGATCGATAATCTTCTTGGAATTGCCCTTCTTCTTGCCATTCGGCAGAGTATGCTTAATCGAGTCTCCGGAGGACATTTCTCGTCTGAATAGTATCGTTTATTCACCGTCAATCGGGCCTCCAACAAATCTCCATACGTTACCTGATGTTTAAGACACACAATTGAAAATGACGCGATTCTCAGTGTAATAATGACGTATTAAAACAATGACAAATTTTTCCGACTACTTTTTCTATAATTTGTTTTTTTTCCTGACCGAATAATTTTCGTAAACAATTTTTTGTATTCAAAAAATTTAATTTTCTAAAACGATAATTTATTAAATTAGAGTACACTTGAACCTCTATTCAACAAAAGATTTTTCCTGTACTAATGAAGAATTTTAGCTTTAATTTTATCTCTTTATAACGAAGTATTGTTTGGTCCCTTCCATTTCGTTATATAGAGGTTCGACTGTATTTGAAACTAAAATTTGTATGATCGAATTTTCCAAAAAAAAGGAATAATTAAATAAAAATTTCCTGAAATAATAATTTATCATTAATTCTTTTTTCCAACGAGGCTATTAAGAGATATCACAGATTAATTAGGACATTTATTAGGATCATCTTTATTAAAATTTATAAAAGGGTTTTAACTCATATTCATCTATCAAAGTTTAATCAATTTTATTCAAAAAAAATTATTTAACTTGAACCTACATATTCTTTTTAAAAATATTTACTAAATTAAATTTATTATTAATAATGAACAAAATTAATTTTATTTCATAATTTAATAAAAATAAGACAATCTTTTCAATTTTACAAATTAAAATATTAATCAGTCGTCTGAGTAGAGGAGATATAATCATAAATCACAAACAACATTCAAATTCAAAACATCAACATTCCAAATATTCTTCACATCATATGTTATTACTTTTAACATTTATATTTTATTAGAATATTAAAACTTCATTAATTTGTACCATGTAAATTTTATTCAAACGAACAGTTATTTCAAATACAATTATTCACCAATTTTCAATTTAGGTTTTAGAATCACAATTCCAGTTTCAGCTAACTCAAATAAATATAGCACATTCATGCACAAATTAAAATACTTATCAAATCCACCTCGATTTAAGCGGCTTTGGCTATTATAACACATTTATCATGAAGAAGTCAATCATGGATAATTTTATGGAACTAATGAACGTTTAACAAGATCCCAAGGAGAAATTTGACACATTTGAAATATGGATAAAGATTTTAGTCGGGATCAAACCATGAATGAATTTCTAACTAAACAGATGCGTAGCACTGGTCTGAGGGATTCCCTTGCTTCGAAACAGGAAATGATGAGACTAGATATAAGTAAACTGGTGAAGGTCTATGAAAACAGCGAGATCTTGGAATGCTAGAGTTATGTGTGATTGATTAATTATTAAATATTGTTTGTTTAAATAATATATAGCTTTTGTACGCGGTTTAAAATATAGTTTTGATTTGACTTTGAAAATGGATTTTATAGAAACCAAAAACGTAACTGGTGATCACCCCGAAAATATCAACGCAATTACGAGAAGCCAACAAAGAAATGTTTTACTTGCCTTGCTGCCGAAGGAGACTCAATAAACTCTCAATTTCAATGTCTGTAAGTTTGACGGTAGAGATTCGCAAGAAGCAGGAAAATGGTTAAAAAATATCGAAGAATGGCTGTTATTAAATGACTTGCCTTTGGTGAGTGCATTTGATTTATTATTGTCAGAAGAAGCTGGGGAATTATGGAAGAATTCAAAAACGGATGAAATGACTCAGGTGGAAGCCCGAGAATAGTTTCGTGACACATTTATGACGAAGAAGTCAACCTTAGATAATTTTATGAAACTGACGAATGTCAAGCAAGAGCCAAAAGAGAGATTTGCCACGTTTGAAATTCGAGAAAAGAAACTAATTCACAGTGTTTTAGACTCAGAGTTGAGTCGGGAACAAATTTTAAATGAGTTTTTAACGAAACGGGTTCGTAATACCTGTCGGAGGAACTCACTGGCTCTGAAACCGGAAATGAAGAGAGAAGTTATGAAGACACTGGCGAAAGTCTACGAGAACCAAGAGATCTCGGAAGATGAGAAAATGGAAGTGTTGGGTATTCAAAATTATTCTTTTATTAACCACTTTAAAGAAGTTTTTTAATATATAATCATCTGACTCCTTTCAAATGGTTCTTCCAACTTTGAATGAAAATATTAATTTGGTCAATCCTCTCTTGAGGTTTTTATTTTCTTTGAATGAATCTCGTCAGAGATTATTTCTCAAATAGTAACAATAGTAATAAATCAAATGAATTCTGTTTTAAAAACTTTATTCAATTGAATTAGAAAATTCTTCCAATCCAAAAATACAACGTATTATTAACAATGGAGGATTCCAAAATATTTGAAAAATCTTTTTAAAAGAATTTAACTTTTCAATAAAAATTTCGTTTTTACCAAACTTTTATTTTTTAATTTAAATTTTAGGGTATTTATACCCGTTTTATTATTATATAAAAAAACAGCTAAATTTAGAATTCTCCCTAATTTAACATTTAAAAGAAACTTTTACTTTATTTTTTTTAATTATTTTTTAAATAATTTAACAGCTGGGCTTAATTGCCCATTATTTAAATTACTTTAGATCGGGCTTCATGCCCATGAATTATTAATTATAAATTTATGACCCAGCGTAATTGCTGGAATTAGGGCATAATTGCCCATTTTTTTTCAATGAAAATGAAAGTCGACTAAGTCGACTCTTTTCATTTTTTGAAAAATTTTTTATTATAACGGTGAGTTTTTTAAATTTTTATTTTTTTTATATATAATAATTTTGATAATAACTTTTATTTAAATAATAATAAAATAATAATAATAGAATATAATAATAGAAATGATTATAATATTTATATAATACTCATATAATAATAATAATACTAAATTAATAATAATAAAATATAAAAATAAAATAATAATAATAAATGATAATTATAAATATAATAATAATATAATAATAATAATAAAAATAATACTAAGAATAAAATAATAAAAATAATAATAATAATAATTTAGAAATAATAATAATAAAAATAATAATCGTAATATATTTTTTTTTAAAAAAAATCCTCAACGGCTTTTTCTTACCAAAACAGGCGTGCCTCCTTAATGAACGGGCCCCTGCTAGGGCGGAAAAACCCGCTGCAAAGGTTACTAATAATTCTAATAATTAATTTTCCATTAATACCCATTGAAGGATAAATGTCTAATATGCGGTAAATCTGGTCATTGTTTTAAGGAATGTAGTCTTTTGCAGAACAGCAGTTATCAGAGGCCTCGGCAATTTTATGTGTTTAAGATGAAATTCACAACACGGCCCAATCCGGGATCAATTAATTTTACATGATATTGAACCCGAAAAAAACGGTGTGTTTTCGACCGGAACGGAAATGCCCATGGGTGTTGTTTTATTAGATATTCGCTGGAACAAAAAGTTGAGGAAAATCAAGGTGGTCGTTGTAAAAAAGATACATCCACCGTTCATTGGCGGTATTGACACTATGCAGATGTTTGGAGTACAACTATTAGAAGTTAATAATATTGACGCAGATTTATTGAAGAATACTCATACTGATGAGAAGCGGACGAGTTTAGCCCTGGAACGGTACAAAAATCACAAACAGAAAGCTCTTCAACATCTTATCTGTAAATTTGGAAATATATTCATGACTTCAAAGTTTGATTTGGGACATACTCTGAAGATCTAACATCACATTGTGACAAGAAATACACCTATAAGCAACATCCCTGCCGACAACCGATGCATTTGGAGAGTAAGATTGATGAAATGATAAATAATTTATTGCAGTCGAACCTTATTCGGCCATGCAAAAGTCCATGGAACTCACCGCTGGTAATCGTGTTTAAGAAAGATGGCTCCATAAGAATGTGCGTCGCATATCGTTTGTTAAATGCTGTGACGGACAAAGTTTCGTTTCCGATGCCCAATACTCATTTACTGTTGGATTGTTTGTCAGAGTTGCGTGGTTTTCATCAATAGACTTAGGTTAAGCATATTACCACGTTGATTTGTCGGAGGAATTTAAACTTTGTACAGCGTTCTGTTTTAAACAAGGACAATTTTGCTTCAATCGGATGTCATTCGGTATGTCAACGGCACCAGCGACATTTCAGCGGTTAATGTATGATATGCTTGAAGGTATGATTTTCAGAGGATTACTTGTTTATTTAGATGACATTATGGTGTATGGTAAAACACTAGAAGACCATGACAATATTCTAAAAGAAGAATTTCGGCGGTTAAGTCAATGGGGGTTAAAAATGAATCCGGAAAAATGTCAGTTTCATCAAGATGAGTTAGTTTTTTTGGGTAACACCATAAATACAGAAGGTATTCGGACGAATAATATGAAAATCAAAGAGATTGAAAACGCGGAGGAACCACATTGTTCTTCTCAACTTCGGTCATTTTTAGGTCTAACAAACTATTACCGCCGATTTATTCGAGATCACGCCAAGATTACTATTCCACTTCATGTGGCAATATCAAATGCGGTAACAAATTGCATTAGACAACAGAATGTCGAGAGAGTTTCCAGAAATTAAAAGAAGCTATGTGCAACGCTCTGATCTTGAGTTATCCTCGATTAAATCGTACTTTTGTCTTGGACACTGATGCTAGTTTTAGTGCAATCGGTGCGGTGATAAGCCAATTGACGGAAACTGGAGAAGAAACAGTCATTGCATACGGGTCCAGACACCTGACCTTGCATGAGAAGGGGTATTGTGTCACGGGAAAGGAACTTCTGGCTCTTCATGAATACGTCTTACATATTAAGCAATATTTATACAGGAAACGGTTCATTGCCTGCACAGACCACAAAGCTTTAGTCTTCATAAATGTCTTCATAAAAAAATAAATAAATAAAAAAATAAGTCTTCATAAATTATCTTCATTTTTAGGGGTATTAAAGTCAAAAAACAGAGAGTTACCATATTATTTTGCTGTAATATGTGCGGAGATAAAATGGAACCTCTAGTAATAGGCAAGGCAAAAAAACCGAGGTGTTTTGGTGGGTTTGACCCAAATCCATAAAAATAAATTGTGGACACTCACCAATGAGATGGATGATATCAAAAGTTTTTGAAAAATGGTTAATTAAAATTAATAATGAGATGGAAGTGGAGAAAAGGAAAATGTTAATTATTTTAGATAATACACCATCTTATCTGAATATCCAATTTTCGGCAATAGAGTTTTTATATTTGCCAAAAAACATAACTTCCATAGCACAGCCATTGGATATGGGTTTGATAAAGGCATTCAAGGATCATTACAATAATTATCTTGTTGATTTTTGGGTAAGTGAAGAAGATGATTTAAATAATGATCCATTTAAAAACATTAATATTAAAAATGCTATTGTTTTTTTACTTCTATTGCCTGGGAGTTAATATCCAAAGAATCGATTATTAATTGTTTCAAAAAGGCATTTTCCAAAAAAGAAGAAACCAACCAAAATTTGAAAATCATTTTCTTCGATTTTCTTTTTACATTTTAAATTATGTTCGGCAATATTGCTCCCATTAACCAACCGACTATGCTCTTTGATTCGTTTGCAGAGATGACGAGATGTCTCTCCAATGTATGTGGCGTTAGACCCATTACATGTATATTTATAAACAGGATGGGTGAACAAACCGAGAAGAGTTAGAGATTTTTTACTGAACATATCACGAATTTTATATGATTGGGATATCATTTTTAGATTCATGGTATTTGGAATCAAACTTTTCAATATTGATGATTTTAAATATTTAAAGCCCTCTGAATAAGAAATCGATAAGATATACCTTGATTCAAGTGGATTATAATTTGTATTAGGGAAATAAATTTCTTTTGACGTAATAATCACAAAAACACAACCCAACAATTGAATTAAACTATTTAAATCGACAGATATAATCAAACATGAAGAGAGTTCGAAAAAAACTTAAAAAATATGAATAAAGGCAAACGTAATATATAGTATTTAACCCTGAGTCTCGGCGTCTCCTTACAGAGACAGCATTTTGACAATTAATTTGCATAACTTGTAGTTAATTAAGGTCAACAAGTTGTGTAAATTTATTTCTTGGCCCCAAAACAATCCGCAAATTATTGGCTTCAAATTCATTAAAATTGGATACCCGCATCTAACTTCATAACACAAACTCAAAAAGCTTATAGCCTACTTTCGGTCATACAAGAATATCTCCCGCGAATCAGTAATTTAACCACTTTACTGAAAAACACAAAAGCTTATGATAATCTGAAACAGTCAATCACATCACTGACAACACCAAAACAATATCAATTACTTCAGACATATTTTAAACAAATACAATATGTTCCACTCTTCCATCGAAATATTTACAACATGCATAATCTCACTTGACCGCACATGGTATTTTCATTGCTGATCACAATATCTTAAAACAATTTTTACCATTAAGTTTATAATCCATTCTGAATAAATCGATATCTTTAATCGACAATCTTCATTGATATAATTTTAAATACTCTTCAAAGGTACTTCAAAACAATCCCACACCGACAAAATACATTTTGTTTTGAATTCCTTCGTTCTTTTCAAGTTGTTCAAAAAGTGATTGATTTTAACGTCAGAATATACACATTGCAAAGTGTATATTCTTTGCAATGTGTATATTCTGACGTTAAAATCAATCACTTTTTGAACAACTTGAAAAAAATGAAGGAATTCAAAACAAAATGTATTTTGTCGGTGTGGGATTGTTTTGCATTGGCCAAATGTGTTATTATGCTGAGTGTCCCCAGTGTCAAACCTGGTACAGTTGAGAGAACACAAC
>MQRK01242266.1:55836-74130 GCA_001938485.1 Girardia tigrina | reverse complement strand
GTCCCGGCGTGCCAACTTTCAGCTCTACAACATGTATGGGAGCTGAGATATAATCGATTTTCTAAAATTTTTTCACTTAGTTACGGTGCAATTACTCATAGTTACCGGGAGAATTTGCCGAGCAACCTATAGTAATATATACTCCTTATCAAGAGGGCTATCCAATGGAGCAATAAAAAGGCCCTTAGCAACGGTTGCCATGTAACGGTCACCTAGCAACCGAGATCAGGTTACTGGCCCTTAGCAACGGTCCTTAGCAACCGTCACTAAGGTGATCGCGACCGTTGCCGTGGTAACCGCGACCGTAAGTAAGGTAATCGCGACCGTTGCTATGGTAACCGCGACCGTTGCCATGGTAACCGCGACCGTTGCTATGGTAATCGGGACGGTTGCCATGGTAACCACGATAACCCATACCGTTGCCATGGTTACGGCCAGGGGGGGGGTTGTATGCAGAATGCCCATTTTCTCCCTACTGACCTTTCTGCTGAACTGAATTTTGACACCGTTATCAATAAATTTGCAGAAATGAGAGTGCGAAAAGTTCACTTGTAAATTGTAAATAAAATTGTAAATTTTGAAATGATTTCGTTACTTGGTAATTTTTAGTATAAGAATAAGACTATTGCTAGAAAAATATTAAATTAAAGTAAATATTTTGTGACTCTATTTAATTTTTAGTAAAAACAGTAATTAAGGGTTCCGAATAATGGGTTAGGGTTAGGGGGGCGGCAAATCTTAGGACCGCCCCGGGTGCCAATAACAGTTGCTACGCCACTGCTCCCAGGACACCGCATGTTTTTGGCAAACGGACTGTGTTTGGTACTTTTACTTCTGTGTCGAAAACCCTCATTATTCTTTTTTGGATGTGTTTACTTTATTTTATTTCATGTGTCTCAGCGTCTGCTGTTATCCTTCGCATGTGGTATTTATTAATCGACGTGATTTTTTTTATCTGTATTGCGATTGTCTTTGTTTTTTATTTTTTATACATCGTTTTACTTTTGTGATTAAAAGAAAAGTCAAAAATCTGAAAAGAAAAAGTTACAACTAATCCAAAGAACAGTAAAGGAAAATATTGACAGTGTAAAATTACCGAACAAAAGAATAAATAATATGTAAGTCGAAAAAAAATTAATTAGTTAAAAGCAGTTAAAAAGAAGCCATATATAAAATTATGATAATTAATCAGAAAAGATTTCGATTTGGAATTTCAAAATTCGAATTCAAAAAAGAAATCAATCCAGAAATTATTATAATTTGTTAAATGCTTAACTATTAATTTGCTGTTCGACTAACTTACTATCATTGCATACATCAACTGTGTGATTCTCCTCACTGAATATTTGTTTAATCAGCTAACTATTTATGTTGTGGTATAATCATTGACTCTGAATTCCCATATACTTTGTTTCAATTATTTTATTGGATCCCATCGTGTTACTATTGTAAAGGTTACTGTCATTAAAAGTTTTTTTATTGCTCAACATTCGAGTTTATTATTCTTATTTATTAATTAACTGTTAGCCTTGATTCTATAACGACTAAGTTCATTAAATTTCAAAGAGAATCTTACAGTTTGATTAACTTAGTCTATGTTTATCGTAATTAATCATTTTACGATTTATACTAGTTAGAAATAACAAATTCAGTTCTTTAAAACAGATCAAAGCTGAAAAGATTTTTTTATTGTTCTTCTTTGAGACTGAATTTGATATTTCTACATTCATTATTAGCTAATTACGGTATTTAGTGAGCTGTGCTAACAATAATAAAACTGGAATTATGTTTAAATGTAAAATTAGCAAAATTCTGACAGAGGCAAGTCATAATGTATTCATTGATAGATTTCATATAGGCTATGCAGCATAACTAGAATTCCGACTCGAAGTGTAGAGAATATTTTTAATAAAAAATAATTCACTTCAGAATTTCTTGCAGCCGGCGTTGCCCGGTTAAATTTTAAAGAAAAAACTAGGGTTTGAAATATTTTTCTTATATAAACCTCTCATAAATAAAATATACATACTTAAAGATGAAAAAAATCTATTTTTAATTATTTATTTGCGTAATTAATTATTAATTAATTGTGTATAATTATCGAAAAAACATCAAAACCTATAAAAGTAAAATCTAGATCAGTGCCCTTCAACTTTTTTAGCTACAGCGCCCACTTTTTCTATATTTATCAACCTACAATGTCCCAGTGCCCCCTTTAAATAAATAATAATAATTAAATAATAAATAATTATAAAAACTTAATTCTTACATACATTCGTATTAGTTGCTATTTATTAATGTGAACCTTGAGGCTAATTCTTTCACGTTCGGCCTTAGACTGGTGAGAGAAAGGCGCAGGTCACCTCGGCTAACAATATCCAAATTGTTTCTTTGTCTCGTAAATAATTTAAAGACGCAGATATATCCGCACTCTACCAAATAAGAAGTGGGAAACGCCAGAAGTAGCAAATAAATTTTGCTCCTTTATATCGGGTATTGTTGCAACATTTGCTTCCTGTTCCACAGCTGTAAATAGCCACCTCTATTGACGTGTTGCCGAGACTCTTCATCGTTACACAAATCTAAGAGCAATTCTTGACAATCAACGTCAACATCTTCTATAATGGCAAGAAATGGTTGTGTCATCCATGAGAGAACATTCAGCTGAAGAATATCGTTGAAACGTGCTAACATATTTTTCTTTAATGATAGCCGATGTTCCCCATAACATTCCACATCCTCCCCAATTATGGTATCAGGAATAGTAGCAAGTTCAGACAGCTGGTAGAACTCCTTATGGAGAATGTTCTGGTGAAATAAATCCAGTTTGTCAATAAATGTGATGATGTACCTTTTGCAATCTATGAGAGTAATCTGCTCGCCTTGAAGTTGCAGATTCAGCTCATTGAGTTTATGAAAGATCCCCTAAAGATAAAAAACATTCTTCTTTACTGTTTCCAGGTTTGCGAAAAATTTTGAAGGCCCAAAAGTTGAGAAGAATGTGAGAATAATATCAACAATAGCATGAGACAATTCCTTATAGACAGCCAACGTATCTGAATATGCAATAGGAAGCGATTGTACCTTCGTCATTTTCATTACAGAGATGCTTAAAAAGTCGATCATTCTTGGAATTCGCTTTGATCTTGTTTACTGCTTGAATGACAATCTCTAAGGATTCATGAAACAAACGGTTCCGGGTCATGAAACTTCTAACTAAGGGCTTTAGCCGCAAGATGATGTATGTGAGCAAGACAATGGGTGGTAAACAAATTTGGGACTTCAGTTTTCAAAAATGCTGGAAAACCTCTTTATCGACCAATCATGTCTGGTTCTTCGTCTGTTGCACATGCAGCAATATTGATCAGCGGAATGCATTTTTTGTCGAAGAATGATTTGAGAGCCATGAAAATTGTCTCTCCTTTGGTATCTGGGGTGAGGCTATGGCTGAAAATAAATTCCTCCTGCGGGGTGTAGTCATCAAATTAGCGAACATTGGCCATAAGCAAAGCAGAGTGGTCAGGCAGTAAAGACTCATCTAATTGAATCGCAAATTTAGCATTTCGCAACTTTGTTAGCAGTTGTACTTTCATGTCATCAGCCATTTCATCTATGCTCCTTTGAACAGAGATATCACTGAGAGGCAATACCTGGAGTATTTTGGTTGGATCCTCATGCATAACAGTAGAAATGACTTCTTTTAGAGCTGACAATATCAGCTTCTCAGCAATATTATGAGCATTTCTATTTTTTGCTTTAAGTTCAGCAAAGAGGCCATAAGGTTATTTTCCAAATTATTATTGCTTTTTTTGAACAGAGCAAGGATAGTTGTTCTATTGTTGAACTTAAGTTGTATAGATTTAAAACACTCCAATAACCTGTGTGCATGTAAATGAGCTAGTACGAATAATCAATATCGCCTAACCTTGAATGTGTCAGCGGACTACATCAGAAGTACACTCAGAAAGAACAGTTTTAAGGGTGAGGGGGCTTATTAATATTAAGTTACTGTCACCTTTCGTTTATGAGTCACACTCCACTCTTCCTGAAATATTATTCATTACTGTGGTAGAACTTTTGAAAAAGAAAAGTCATTTCAATAGCCGAAGGCCCCTATATTGCTCCATTACCCTTTAGCGCCCCCTTCAATTCTTAAAACGCCCCCAAGGGGGTGATATTGACCCCGTTGAAGGACACTAATCTAGGTGATAAAAAATATTCGTTGAAACAATAAAATATGAAACTAAATATTTTGTTTAATAAGTTCTGTAAAATAATCTTCTGGATCAAATTCATTTAAATCTGTTTCAATTTCTTTTTTATTTCGATTGAAAATCACCAATCCTCCATAATTAACATCTAAATCGGTACCAATTTACGCTAATCTTTTCCTTATTGTAGTAGATAAATGAGGTTTAAACATACCCTATACAAATGATTTGCGAGTATTTAGAGGAGTATTTTGTTTTTATTCCAATTATTCTGAATAAATACATTGATTCCATTTTCATCCACCCATCTTTAGACATTCACATGAAGCAAAAACTCTTATAGATAAGAAAAGTTTTGGCATAGTCTCTCACTTAAAAAAAACCATTTTGTAAGATATACATTACAAGCAAACACAACAGCAAATATATTTTTCCATAGCTTGAAGCTTTCAGAAGAATGCGTTTTTCCAATTTTGAAGATCCAGTGCGATTGCCGACCATATTAAAATTCATCGTTGTCTCATCCACGTTATCAATGTTTGAGAATAAGTAATTATACTTCTTACGTTAATTTATCACAAATATTTAAAAGTATTGAAAGTATTGAAAGTATCATGAAAGTATTTTCATGATTTAAATGACATAATGATGATTACATAAACATTGCTTTGATATATAAACGCGAGTATATCATTGTTAATTCAGTCTGATGATGACGGTTGATCCGTCGAAATTAATCACAATATATTCTGACGAAAATTTTTTGACTTTTAAATATTTAAAAATTGAAAATTTTGTGTTCGAGATCTTCTGAAGGCTTTTGTGCAATTTTAGTTTGTCTTCTAACCAAAATGTAATTTCTTTTCATGAATCGAGAACACTATCATTTATTAGCTATAAATTTCTTTGCCTTTACTTTATTTCATTTCACCCTTTTATGTACAAAAATGTGAATTTGGTTCTGCTTGACTAAAAAGCCATTCTGACGTCTTTCACGAGTCATATTTGAAACATTTTCTTTTAAAATATGGAAAAGAGCTATGCTGCTACTCAATATGAATTTTCGGTATAGTATTTTTTTAAATTTCTTTTTTCTTCCGAAGTCTTATGGTTTTGGTAGAATTATTAAATATTCTTGTCGTAGCACGAATTGTAGTGTCCTCAGAAAATTCGATTACTGTTAACTTAAAAGTTGCTTCATAAGATTTTTTTGAGGCTAGAATATTTTTAAGGGCAAATGGTTAATCAAAAATTATAAAAATAAATTCTTTACGGCGAATTAATTAAAGAGAGATATTAAGCCTCCCCAAATGTAATGGATAACTGTGTATACATAATAAACTACGATACTCAATATTGACGCACAGTATAGGGAATTATAGACTGTTTTGGATGGAAACCAAAAAAATTGCAAAAGCTCCTGATTCTCTCAAACGCTTTTATATGAAAGAGTGTGAGCATTCAGTGCATGGGCATGTTTTGGTTTCCGTCTAAGAAATGATCAATCACGATCCATTGTATAACATGTCGAACCCGTTATATATCTAAGTTCACTGAACCCTTCAATATATTATCAGGCATGTTTTGAACAAGTGCTCTGAGCCCCCAGGTTGTACGGAACCACCCATCTTCCTTTTACACTTTTTCGTTCAATATTTGTCGACTACTTTACTCGGATCTCGACAGTCTAACCATATCTGATGTTCGAGGGAAACGTGCTTCGCAGTCCAATATCTACAATACAATATCCAATATCTTGAGAGACCTTCGGGTACTAACTCACACGGGGTTTTTCCGGTGAGTGGCCTCAACGACCATTGGGGATGATATGAAGTTATTTACAATCACCGCAACAACAAATGACGGTCAATGTTGGATTTCTCTTAGCCTATATACATTCTAAAACGAATTCATTTTGTTTACACATACTAAAAATAACTACAATATTATATACATTATCACCAATTCAATATTCACCCACCACTATTGAAACTTCTCTCATCTCGCCACCATTTCTCCTGTCTATCTGATCAATCTTTACTCTTATTGTCACTATCATCAACTGTTATGTTCATTTAAACTCATTGTGTTATTTACAAAATCTATCATATGAGAAACAAATTTATTCCTATACATATTCATTTATAGCAGCGATTCTCAAACCGGGGCTCGCGACCATAAGTGTGGTCGCGGATAGTATAAATGATGAATATAGATAATGAAAAATTAAATTATAATATATGTAAATTCCAATGTGTACAAAAATTGTAATTTTTATCAAAATTTTCAAAAATATTTGAAAATTTTTTTCCTGCCAGAAAATATTAAAATAATTTGTTATGCTGGATCTAAAAACTGTGAAACAAATTTGCAGGCAAAACTATGTATTTAATTGAAAAGTAGGAATGTTGATCAGAAATTTAAAAATATTTCAATTTGCTTCCTTCCAAGAAAAATATAGCAAAATTTTTAAGTTTTAAAAATTTCAAATTTCAATGAAAATAGTTTTGTTAAAAAAATTTACTTTTAATTTTTTACTTTCCTCCTTCCCAGGACATTTTTACTGGTGCTTTGTGGTTGCAGAATCCATTCATGCAATGCGATATAAATATTATGTCTTCATTAGACAAAGAGCGTTTAAATGAATTATCAACAGACAAAAGTTTGGAGTTGCTATTTAAACAAAGAAGTTTGACCAAATTTTGGTTGGAAGTTCAGGAAGAATACACAATGTTTAGCGAAAAGGCTATAAAAATATTTTTCTCTTTTTCTACCACATATTCTAATACATAGCAGAAGTTGAATTTTCTGCGTTAGTATCCCTAAAAACAAAGTATCGAAATAGGCTTGTTAATATAGTACCGAATATGAGAATTAGTTTGACGAATTCGATAGAAGGAAGAGTAGATAAATTGTTTAAAGAGCATGAACATCCTAAAAGTCATTAGGACTAAAAATATAAATAAAAAATGTGAATGTATTATTACTATATTATGTATTGTCAAAATTAAAATTTGAATTAACTATTTTAGTTTTAATGCTTAATTAATGTATGTTTATGTATGATTTATGTAATGCATGGTTTTTTTACGGGGCAAACGTTATACTTAGGCTGTCTCAAAAGTCCTCAGGTGGCCTTTAAAAACACACTAATATTTTACCAATATTAACCAAATTTGGACTGAATATTATTCAGACTGTCATAAATACTGTGTTAAAATTTCAAAGCATAAAATTAAAAAAAGTAAAATTTTGTTTTATTAAAGTATTGAAATTTTAAAAGTGCAGTGAATTCAAATCAAGCGGTTTTTAACAATGGAACCAAAAAATGTTGCCAAAGTTTTTTTTGTTCTAACTCCAAGTAAAAGAGGATTCACTGCTTCAGAAATTCTTCAGCAACTTCAGTAGGCATGGGAAGACGCAAATCACCCAGCACTGAAATCTATTCAACAATGGCTGACTGATTTTAAAAAAGAAAAGCGGACGTCCTTCGACGATTCATCAAGAAGTGGCAGGCCGTCATTAATAGACGATGAAAAGATTAAAGCAGTCAAAGAAGTGATTGATGAAGCTTTAAATGCGTCTTTGGGTTATATTGAAAATGAACTTTCTTTAGGCAAAAATACAGTTCACAATATTTTGAGTGAAAAACTTTATTACAAAAAAGTTTGCTCAGTTTGAGTCCCTCACGAACTTTCTGCTGCTAATAAACAACAACGCATTAACACTGCAAAGCATATACGCCATGTAATTTCACAGATGGGTGATGAAGCATATTCCAACATAGCGATCGAGGATGACACATGAGTCTTTTTTCAAGGTAGAGGAAAGAAAGAAGATCACAAAGTTTGGATTCCTTATAATGTTGTTCCACCAAAAGTGATAAAGCCATCGCCAATGACTGATAAAAATATCTTGTTTTCGTAACCTTTACCTGTAACAAATGTTTTAATGTAAAAGCACTGCCATATGGTACCAAGATTGATTCCGAGGCGTATGTGAACTTTGTTCATGACACTGGTGAAAAATGGCGGAAACTTAGATCTAACAGCATCAAACTAAAGGAACTTAAGTGGTGGTATGATAATGTAAGACCTCATTCTAGCAAAGAAACAACTCTTTTTCTTTGAAAGAAGAAAAATTGAAAAAATTTATCAATCGCCCTATAGTCCAGATTTTAATCTGTGATAGATTCTTGTTTTCAAAAATGAAGAAAAGTTTTAAAAATCATGTTTTCAAATCACATGAAGAAATTGAAGAAGCTTGTAAATTCTTTTTTAATTCTTTATCAACAGAAACATTAAAAATTCAACTAGATAAACTTTTTAACTATTGTCAGTTGGTTATTGACAACAATGGTGAATATGTTGTTGCTCAAGAAATTTTTAAAATATTTTTTTTAAATAAATTTTTAAATTTGCTGCATCTAATTTTTTTTGTTGGTTAATAATATTATTTTTTTGGTAAGTTTCAAATTTTATGCTTTTAAATTTTAACACAGTATTTATGACAGTCTGAATAATATTCAGTCCAAATTTGGTTAAATTTGGTAAAATATTAGTGTGTTTTTAAAAGCCACCTGAGGACTTTTGGGACAGCCTAAGTATATATGTGGTTGGTGACTACGGGGTTGAAGTACAGTTCAATCTAAAATATAATTATTTTCGATCGGAGTTTCAGGGCAGATCGCAACACAGGTCTTTGTCTGTATTAGCGCACTTAGTGAAAAAGGGAAATTCGAATATTCCAAAGAAATCGGTTTTTATGCTTTGAAAATAATCACATTATTTGCAAGTCAATCATATTTTGATGCAGACACGCTTTGCGCAAGAACCACATGATAGTATGTCTCTCCTTTATAAGTTGCGTGAGCTGAACTCTTACACTTCAATCAACTCAGTAGCTGTACATCATTAGTGAAGAGTGATTCTGTATATGCTTGTCTGTCGCTACAACAATGATTTTCTTCTTCGGTGTATATAACCCCTGACATTTGAAGTTAAATTTTAATAATAAAAAGAGGTTTTATACGCAGGACTTAACGGTATATATTAAAAATTATGTATGTACATTACTTTGCTCACAGGTATCAATCGATAAATGTTATACCAATAAAATGTATGAAAAAAAGTTTTGTTTTGGATTTCAAGAAAAATTCTCGTGGTTGATTTTTGGGTTGTTAAAAAGGAAAAAATATATTATATGGTTGTGTTCGCTTATTCGGTTTGTAATTTGTCTGTGATAAAAAGTCAAATTAAAATCCATGCATTTAATTGTGGACTTCCCCGTCTGACTGGCAACACAGAGTTTGGCAAATAGTATTGCAACTTTCACGATAAATGTATACCGAAAGTCGAAACATGTAAAGGCATTGATTATAAAATTAAAGATGGAAGTAAAAAAAATTCAAAACGGCACAGCCAAGGAATCTTATCCCTAAGATTATCAATCCATTGTCCCTGTGTTGTTTTGTTACTGGCGTAATATAAATTATAAAAAATATTGAAAATATAATATCATTAAAACTAAATTAATTGACAAATATAAACTTTCAATGCATTAAACAGAAAGAAATATGTCAATAATCACAACATGTAAATACAAAATATAATAAAAAACCCCAAATATTGTTAAAATGAAAAAAAATCACACAAATAAATAACAAAACATTAAATAAGGTATATAAGAAAAAATATATAATTATAAAAAATTTCGATAACGGAAAGAGTGATAATAACATGACAGAAGTACTAGGTTCCGACTAATTTATAAATTATTGTCTTGTTAAATATATATTCAAGCAACATCAAATTAATGTTCACCAGAGTCAATATACATGGAATTAATTTTTGTATGAAAACAATAAGTTATTCTAAATTTATATACAAAGATTTCAATAACATTCTCAGAAATACATCTTTTTAATTTAAAATGTTTTTAATCAAAATTATTTTTTTTTATTTACTCAATCGAAAGAGATTTTTGTTATTTTCATAATGAAATGAAAAGATTTTTTAATTATTTTCATATTATAATATACTTAAATAATGTATCCGTAATTAATATTATTAACAACATCACAATTTGAATGCAAACATTGACAACACAAACAGATTCTTCACAACAATTCTCAGAGAGAAATACAAATCATTTTGTTTTTTTGGATAATTTAATGCCACCGCATTCTATAAATGATTAATTTGATTTTAAATACCAAATTTTTATTCTACTTTTCTCCATTATCGATAAATGAGAGATGAAAAAATATATTGCTGCCAATAATTTTTACATATTTCAGTTAATAATAAAATGACAAAACTATTCTTTGATTGATATAGTTTTTGTTTATATATTCAAATCTAAAAAATCAATGGGAAAGTTTTTAATATTAATTTTTAAATTTCTTAAATTTTATTGGGTAAAAAGGCATTACGTAGTTTTTTAAATGAACATTAATTTTTAAAATATATTAAATTTAATAAGTTAAAATCGTTTACTAAAAATATTATTAAAATTCATAATTATAAAACTTTAATTAATTAGTACTTAAAATTAATATCATTAGATTCAAATAATCAATCAATAAACATATTAATCCCATTTCAGTAGGAGAGTCACAAATCAAAACAGCGTACAAACAATAAACTTACAAAATTCCAAATTATCATTCACAAATATAAGTAATTATTTTATAAATTTCAATAATTTGTTTATTTATGAAATATTATATAAATAAATAACTATTATCATAACTATTATTCTAAAAATTATTATTGATAAACAATTTGCTAATTTAAAAGATGAAATAAAATTTATCATTTTAAAGCAAAATATTCATGTTTAAAAGAGTAATTTTTTGTTCAACATCTGAAATATAATCATACATGATATAATTATTAATAATATTATATGAAATTAAAAAAAATTATGAATAAAAAATATTTTCATTTTTTATTAATTCGTGATGATTTTCGTTATAATTAATAATATTTTTATTACTCTTTTTATTTAATTTATTATTGTCATTTTATTATTAACTGAAATATGTATAAATTATTGGCAGCAATATATTTTTTTCATCTCTCATTTATCGATAATGGAGAAAAGTAGAATAAAAATTTGGTATTTAAAATCAAATTAATCATTTATAGAATGCGGTGGCATTAAATTATCCAAAAAAAACAAAATGGTTTGTATTTTTATTTATCGTATAATAACTAAATTTTAATTGGCCACTCTTTATTTTTAGTTTTTTTTTAATTTAATTATATATTCTTTTAATAATAATCGCAAATATTTTATTTAATAAAATAAAAAAAATTTGTCCTTTTCAAAACAATTCTAATAAATATATTTTCATTTTTTAATAAATTAAAAAAAGTTATTTTTTTCTACAAAAATGAACTGTTCGGTTTTGAAGATGTTTTAATTTAAAAATACAATCTGGTAGAAATATTTCAGTCCATGTGTATTCCAATCGTACGTTCTTCAAGAAAATAGTCGTTATATGAACTCTGTATATCATTGGAATATTAAAAAAAAATGTTGTAGCTACTGGGTAATGCTGGCTGTGTTTGTATGTTTTATAGCGTGTGTTGGCTTGTGTGTCGGTCGGTCTGCCAATATTGTTGGGAAATTTGTTTTTCGTGTGGTATAGGAAAAATTTATTTTTACAGCTAAAACTGCAATTAACGCATACATACCAATTTCTAATTGCGTTTGATTATTTACAATAATAACTTAAGAGAATGAAATAATGAACTAACACTTATAATAATAAGAGCAGAAAATTTGGGATCAGAAAAATAAATGTATCTACGATTTATTGTTTGATTGAAGGTTTTTAATAGTCTTGTTTGGAAATTCATTGAAATATCGACAGCATAAAAACAAAAAATCATTTTTTTTCGCAAAAAAATGTTATCCTTTCTAAACTAATAGAAAAATATTTTAATAATCATTTAATACGGTTTTCTGTCTAGAAATTTTTAGAATAGAAAATCTCTCTCGACATTTCATTTGATCTCATCATTGATGATGGATTGATTATTTGAGGGTTCTTCGTTTGATTTTTCTGTGTTTTTCGAATTGTGGATTTACATTTCAACGTTCTTTCAAATTTTATGGCGTGCAGCTGTATCAAATCTAACGGTAAAATTTTGATATTTATTTATTTTAAATTATTTAACGGTCTACTAATAACGATACATTTATTTTATATTAATATTCATTTTCATTTGATATAAATAAGAAATCAATGATTTTTGATAATTGCACGTGGTTTGAAATTTAAATTGTTTTAAATTTAAAACGACAGAAAATTTTAAATTGATTACGTAAACACATTGTCACCATGACGGAGTTTATTTAAAAATTTGTTTAAAAAATCAATTTCAATAATAAATGATTTTATCATTTAAATTTTCGAATTCATTTTACAAATATTCGTTTGAAATTGAAATTTTGGAGATATCTTATTTTTAAATTATCAACCTAATACGATAGTATAATTTTTACAAATATTAAAAGTTTTACCGTATTTGCAGTCAATATATCTAATTTTTCTTTTGTCATAATTATTATATCATGATGAATATTTAATGAAGTCAAAATATTCAATTGGTTTCTTTTTCAAGACAGTCATTTTTCCTTTTAACTTTTTAATAAATTTAACTTTTTTATTTAAAATTTTCAATCATTGCAACAACCTAAAAATTTGCATGTAATTTGTTATACAATTTTTAAATTTAAACATTTAATAGTCTGGAATTATTTTTTATTAAGTTATTGTAATTACGATAACGAAAATTTTCAAAATTGTGTATATTGATTTTGTTCTTAAAATATTATCATTTATTGTTCAAAATTGTCAAATTAAATATTTTTTTTGTAAATTTAGGTTTTTACCACTGTTTTTCATGACAAATAAGAAACATAAACTTGAAAAATTCAATTTAAAACCATAGATAAATAAAAATAACTAAAAACTGACGGTAGCTTATATTAGGAATTTTTGATGAAAAAATAATGTTTCTTGAAATAGAATTTTGAAACTTGCAACATGAATAAATTAAACTAAAAAAACGATTTTTTTAATTTTTGAATAATTTTATTAGAGCTATGTTAATTATGATTTGAATGAAGATGAATTTCTAATTTCTCTAACAAAAATATCAAAATTTATTTTACTTTATTTTATTATAGCTTACTTTATACGAGTGTTCCAATGGTATATTAATCAAAATATTTATCAAAAGAATTTTTAAAACATAAATGATATATTTGTACAATAAATTATATTTTAAATCAGACAAATTAAATTAACTCTTTCTGGAATTTATTTGACCATTATATAATAAAATCTTTGTTACTCGAGAAGACAGATTTTCGAATTGAGGAGAAATTGAATCAACACTAAAATATTTTAATATAATTTACATTAAAAAAATTTTTGTAATGTAAAAGAAATATAAAGGAATTCATCAATAACTATTAAAAGATTGAGAATTTTACAGTTTTCTTCAACATTTCAAATTATTATTTCGATTATTTACTATTTATTATTTTTATTTCAAAACTTTGCTATTAAAACTATCAAATATTTTTTTCCGAATTCAATAAACATATTATATGTTTCATTTTGTACTGAAAATAATATACTTACTTTCTTATCAATTTTATTTTAATTTTTTTCTAAAAAAAATATTTTTCATTATTAATATTAATTTTTTATAACTTAAAAAATGTTTTCTTTTATAATTATTTCTTTCCCAAAAATTAACAGTATAAATAAAAATAATAATTAAAATAATAAAAAAAACAGTATGAAATAAAGAAACAAAATATTTTCAATGTATAATATTAAAAATAAAGTCGTTATAAATAAAAGCAAACAGTTATTTCATTAAATTTTAAAGTGGATGTGAATTGTTGAATCTACCACTTAGCTTCACAAAATTTCTAAAAAAAATTAATCTCCTGCACATATTCTTTTCATTTTTAATAAAAGTTCGAGAGTATTTTTCATTTTATTATTTGAACATCTGTGCTAAACAAAATAAATATTAAAACATATAAAAACAGAAATTTAAACAAAAATTTAAACATAAATTGAAAGTCAGATTAAAGTATTCAAATTTTAATGTAAAGTGCATTTATTTAATAAAAGAAGGATAATGATAATTACAAAAATCTTTAATTTTCCAATGAAACTAAATAGCTTGTTTATTTGTTTTTTCGGTGGAATAAAATAATATTTTATTTAATTTTTTTTAAAAATTTAATTATTTTTCCTTTAATTACCTACAATTAATTCATTTTTACTATTTATGACTTAAATGTATTAATTATAATAAATTATTAATTGCAATATGAAATTGCACAATAAATCGTTTCTCTGAAGTATATTTAATATTTCAAAAAAATACATAGAAATACTAGAATGCTCAAAGTAATCATTGAAACCATATTTAATTAATTTAAAATAAACTAAAATACATAGGAATGAAAATAAATGCGAAAAATAATTTATAATTAATAATTTTCGTTTAAACTCCCCCTTTTTTTAAAGATTTTAACCATTCTGTTTTTCCCATTTCTTTTCAACTAGTATCATTTTCCAACTCCTAACTGCAATCATGAATCTTTCAATGACTCAATGAGGTCCTTCATACCTTTTATTGTCTTTCACACGATCTTCCATTTTAACTAAAATGTATAATTTCATTATCTTCCTTTGGATAAGTATCTGACTTTGGAATTTTAATAGCCTTTTGTATCCATTCGTTTTTATTATCAGTACTAATTTTTATCATCAATTCTCTGTTGATTTAAAATCCAAATACTATTTCTGCTTGACTTATTTTCATAGACATTTTTACAGTAGTATTTAAACAAAGTTCAATTATAGGAAATAAATCTTTCCAATTCCTGTTTTTATCTGTCTAACTAGGGAACCTCCCGAACCCGCACATGCCGAATTCGATGAGATTTGGTACAAATATAGAACTTGCCGCGCTGAATAAGATACACTTTGAACAACCTGCTCTTAAGGCCTAGAACTCGAGATATTTGACTTTTTTAGGGTTTAAAATTTTTTTTGAGTTTTATGTCAAAAGATAAAAAAATTTGTAATAAAATTTGTGGTTACATTGATGACTATGAACAGTTTGTAAATCATACAGATTTTTGTTTCAATAATGTACCTCTAACATGTTCGCAGTTGTCATGCGGATAGATACCTTTTCTTATTTGTTCCTGGTGCAAATCACCACTTTGTTTTAATCATTTTTACATTGATTGCCATTTTGTGATAACTTTGATGAATAAATAATAAATTCACTCTTTTTTTTCTTTTGACATAAATTTCAAAAAAAAGTTGAATATCTCGAGTTCTAAGCTTTAAGAGCAGGTGTTTCAAAGTGTATCTTATTCAGCGCGACGAGTTCTATATATGTATCAAATTTTATCGAAATCGGGATGTGCGGGTTCGGGAGGTTCCCTAGTAAGTAGTCACATTATATTGATTAATCTTTCAATCATTTTGTTTGTATTTATTTTTTTGGTTTAGACTGAAAAATTCTAACTCTAAATGATTTTTTTCACTTACGATTCTAATAAATAATGACTTTAATCTTATTATTTGAGCGAATGGAGATTTACATAAATTGTTAAAATATTTATTCAAAATTTTGTTGGTTAAAAATTAAAATAATTATTAGTTATTTAAACAATATTAATTCAATTTATTTATTTAAACTTTGAAATAAAATTAATCAACCTTTTTAAAATTTTACAATTATTTTATTATAAATAAACTTAAACATTATATATTTTCAGATAATAAGAATTAAAATAGTAATCAGCCATCTGGGTAAGAGAGACACAATTCCAAATCAACATACAACATTTAAACACAAAACACCAAACATTCAAAATATTCCTCATAATGATGTCAAGCTGAATGTGCATTGTATGGAAATCAGCATAGTGGTCCATTCGTGAAAGTTCTTCAGAGAATGTGACTGTATCTCTGTCCTTGTATCCTACGTATGATTTGAGGAAATACTCAAAATAAAAGATGCGCCCACGAATTCTTTAGAACCGCTGTAGGGAGACTGGTAGTATTTACGGACGTTGGTACCAGCTGACAACTCCAAGACTCACGACCATGAAAATTCTTTCATTTGTTATTCCGTGAATTCTGTCGTGAACGGCAATCCGAACAATCGAAATTTATAAGGAACCTACTAAGTGGAGATTGTTCTCGATAAAAATGAAGAAGACGGCGATCATGCCGGTTGATCTTTGGAAGATTCCAAAGCTATGTGATCGTATCGATCGAGCACAATAGAAAGAACAAAAGCAATTAGTTTTAATATGAAAACTATCACGTCGAGAATATAAAAGCGTATTTATACGCATATCGCCATGTTTTTTTCAAAACACGTTATTACCGACTTTCATCATACATTTTCTATTTCCATTAAAAATAATTTTCAATTTAAAAGAAATTTTCACATTTTGAATTAATATACATATTTTAATTATTTAACATAATATCAAAATTACAAAGTTTTTTTATCAATAATTTTTTTATAAAATTATAAATCATTTTTGAATTTACAAATTCGAAAATCGTATTTCAAAATTTAGTTTGTAATTATTTTTATATTTTTTTTATTAAATAGTTTCTATCTTATTTTCATTAAAAATATTTAGAATATTAAAAACGATTATAAGATTTACTTCAGTTGTTAATACTTTCTTTTTTTTACAAACTTCACACGTAAATTTTTTTCTTGATCATTAATTATATTTATATAAAATATTTACAAAGATGTATATAACGTCAAAGTTTCAAATTTGGCTGACCTTTTAAAGTAGTTTAGGTATGAAATGAAATGATAGAAAAGGTTTCAATCATTCAAAGGCATATACACTATAAAGAATAGATTGTGATATGTTATAAATAGGAAACGGAATTTAATGACCTAAAAAATGAAAAAAATGACTTTTTTATTTCTTCTCTTTCCGGGTGATATATTACTTTGTTCTCTCTCTGTCAATAGAGTCGCCGCAGTCACACCACTACGCCACCCACTCTGTTATCAATGATGATGATTATTATTATTATTAATAATAATAATAATTATTGATAACAGAGTGGGTGGCGCAGTGGTCTGACTGCGGCGGATTGGTGACGGTGGCAACTCTATTGGCAGAAGGGCAGAACAAAGTTACATCTCAACCGGAAAGAGAGGAAAGAAAATAGTCATTTTTTTGATTTTTAAGGTCATTAAATTCCGTGCCATAGTTATAAATTTTAAATACAACATGATAAGCTTAAAAAATGAAAATTGAAGAACAAAGTTTAAGTATCACTTTTTGTTTTAAAATGGCAACATGATATTATATAAATTCATGAATCTCAAACATGTACTAACAATTATGAAATAGATGAATACGTTAACCTAAAGAGTGGTATTGACGCGAGATAGGAAAATATCGATTCTGAATAATAATAGATGTCAATTTATTTAACACATTTATTCCAGGTTGAGTCATGCTGGTTCGGAAAAGGATTTCAATTGCAAAAGAAACACTTATGAAATAGATAATTTTATACTATAAGATAACACGTTGATAATACCTATTTCCAAAATCGATTGTGCTAAAGAAATATGCTTAATAAAAAATGTAACTCGTATTTCCTCAATGTTAGGTAAATGGTATGATGGTCTCTCTGTTACTTTACTCAAATGTAGTCCTATTTCTTGTTTGTATTTTTCACACAAAAATCATTTGTGTGATTCAGGATGAAGCTCATCGTTTTATTATACTTGCTACCATCAAAACTATTTGCTTTATTAACGGATAACATCAAATAGTAGGTGGACATGAAATAGTAGGTGTAATGAAGTTTTCAAAAAATTTTCCACCTACTATTAAAATAGTAGGTGGAATAAAATAGTAGGTGTATCGTTTTTAAAGCATGAAACATGATGTGTATGGTGAACGTTTTGTAAAAAAGTATTTGTCGGAATCCCAAAAAGAAACTGATCACAGTGATAGTGAAGAAATA
>MQRK01242266.1:39051-54630 GCA_001938485.1 Girardia tigrina | reverse complement strand
TATTATTTATTTTAGCAGTTGGTAATCAAGGTTAGATTTGGAAAATTTTGGAATAATTAAAAACATTTATATTTGATTTTTGACCTATCAAAGATGGAAAGCAAGAATCAGTATTTACGGCATTTATTACTTTTTTACTTCCGAAAAGGTAAAAATGCTGTACAAGTAAGAAGAAAATTATGCGAAGTGTATGGAGAAGATGTGTTGACAGAACGCCAATGCCAAAACTGGTTTAAAAAATTTAGATCCGGAAATTTTGATGTTGAAGATTCTTCACGTTCTGGAAGGCCCGTTGAGGTCGATGAAGACATAATAAAGGCATTAATTGATTCAAACCGGCGAATAACAACTCGCGAAATTGCCCAGACATTACATTTATCTAATTCGACCGTCCATGGTCATTTAAAGCGCCTAGGTTTTACATCAAAACTCGACACATGGATTCCTCATAATCTTTCCGAACGAAATTTATTCTGTCGTTTAGACATCTGCGATATGCTTCTTAAACGTCAAAAAAATGATCCATTTTTGAAGCGCATCGTCACTGGAGATGGGAAATGGGTAGTCTACAATAATCTAAAACGTAAGAGATCTTGGAGTAAAAAAGATCAACCTGCTCAAAGCACTTCGAAAGCTGACATTCATCAAAAAAATGATGCTATCTTTTGATGGGATTTCAGAGGAATCGTATTTTATGAGCTTCTTTCGGACAAAACTACAATCAATTCGGATGTCTACAGTCATCAGCTGGACAAATTAAATGAATCCCTTAACCACAAAATGCCACAATTGATCAATAGAAAAGGTGTAGTGTTTCACCAAGATAATGCCATACCCCATACATGTTTGGTAAATCGCCAAAAGCTTTTACAGCTTGAATGGAACATCATTCTTAACCCATCATATTCTCCAGACCTCGCACCTTCTGATTATCATTTGTTCCGGTCTCTACAAAATTATTTAGAGGGAAACACTTTTGGATCAAATGAAGATGTTAAAAATCACCTGGAAAAGTTTTTAGCAGCAAAGAACAAATATTTTATGAGCGTGGAATCATATCACTGCCAGGAAGATGGAAGAAGGTATTGGACCACAATGGTCAATATGTATTTCAATAAAATATTTTTTAAAAAAAATAAAAATTTGTCTTTTACTTGAATACAAAAAAACGAAATGACTTTCCGAACAACCGAATATTAATTTATTTTTATTTTGAAAATAACCATGTATTATAATTTTTCAGATCATGTTGTAAATATAATTTCCTTTTTTGTTCTTTTATTTTTCTAACGTTAAAAATAATTTAGGACAATATATTTTTCCTTCTTTTGTCTTTGTGATTTCTTATGACTAAAATGATTTATTTTCAAAAATGTTTTTGGTATTTTCTTAATTTTTAACCAAATATTTTTGTAAATTTTTTAATTTTTTCATAAACTTTGTTCTTACATATCAAAAAAAATCAAAGATATTTAGATATTTACAATTTTTAAAAAGACCCTCAAGTTTTACAAAAAGCGATACTTTTAAATATTTCCTTTATGTACTTTAAAATTGTTAAGTGGATAAATTTCAATTTTATTTATTTATACTTTATTCTTATTTATTTCTCCATTTTTTTAATTACTTAATGACAATTTATTTATTTTATAAATTTATATTATGAAATTAAAAAAAATCTTGATACAATTATAAAATATTATTATTATTTATCAAATATTATAAAATTATTTCAAATTCAAAAAAAATATTTAAAAAGGTTCATCATTGACATTTATTATTCGTCATTATTAACTTTATATATATATATATAATCCACATCCGGTTTCTGGCAAGCGCAAATGGAACGATCACAAAAGACGCCACTGATTGAGAGGCGTCAAATAATTTTTCTGAATAAACTTTTGTTTTCTTCTTTGACACGGTCTCTGATTTTCCCTTTAACTTTCTATGAAAATTAAAAATTTTGTTGTAGAAAAGATAAATGCACTCAAATATTGTGAGGAATATTTGAACTGTTGATGTTTTGCGTTTGAATGTTATTTGTTGATTTTGATCGTGTCTCTCCTACTCAGATGGATGATTAATATTTGAATTCTTATTATCTTAAACTAATTTATTCTAATTTAGATTTAATATTCAAATGTATTTTTACTTTATTATGACTGTAAATTTTAAATAATTTTATTAATATTTTATATTTAAATTTGTAAGTTATTAAATCAAATTAGTATTTTCAATGATAAATAATCCTTTTAATTTTAACCAATAATATTTGTAGTAAATATTTTTCAAAGAATATGTAGGATCAAGTTATTTCAGATTTGGTATGAAAACTATTATTATGATGAATATGAATGAAAGCACTAGTAAGAGTGAATTTGTAATTGTAAAGTTTATTGAAATATGACTACGAAAAATAGATTTATAAATGAATAAATTTAAATGGAATATTATTTATTAGATTTAAATTTAAAATATATGAAATTACCAAGTTTTTTTCAATTACCTTTTTTACTTATTGCATATTTTATTTAGGTTTCCTTGATATGTAATTTCGTGTATCCACTTTGTTGGTTACCCATCAAAATATTTAATTTGGTAGTCTCATCCTAAATACCATAAGCCACATTTTTTATAAGAAATATTTATTGATTTCTTGATAATAAGTGATTTTAATAATAACAAATTCCAGCAATCGTCGAGAAAGTAAATCTGTTATTATTACTAACGTGAACAAATTAGTCAGGCTAACCTAACGTGATATTGTTGGGCTAACCTGGTTAATTATTGGTTTATATAATTACGAAAACAACGAACAGGTAAAAATACAAAATTCTAATTCAAACTTTCAATTTTAATCAAGATAACAGTTATGGGCCAAAAATTAAAGAAAATTAATTGTTAATCGTAATTTGGTTCTGTATAAAAATTCGGATGTCTTCGGGTAAAAATAATCTGTGTCGTTAATAGTTGTTGGATGAAATGTTATAGTATTCAGATGAATTACTGATGTCGTTGATAAACGTTGAATGAGTTATTACAGTATTAGAACTGGATTGCAGGAGTTGTTAGATGAACTTAGATAAAATATTACAAGCTTCGCCTAAAATATCAACTGAAGTCCAAACATGCAATCAGTACAATTTGCTATCCGCCAGCGATTAAAATGATTAATTAATTGTATTGATTTATTAATTTTTTTTGAATTGAAATTCAAAAATACCATATTACTATGGTATGTTTGAATTAAAATCTTTAATTATAAAAAATGAATTTTTAATAATTATAAAAAGAAGAAAACATAAAAAAATGCTAATTTAAAAGAAATTTACAAATCAGAGCTTCATTATAGATAACTAACATCTGATTCAGATAGCAAAATATTTTTTTAAATTATAGTGAATTGAAACTGAATGTTTATTCTTTTTTTGTTTGAATTCGTTTACGGAATAAAACAATAAAAATAAACAATATTCAACCAATAGGCACATGAGTACTAGTGAAAAAAATTACACAATCAAAGGTTATACAGTTAGTGAAAGAGATAAAAAAAATTAAATATATCCACATGCCAAACACCAACTTTTGTCAGAGTATAACAGTGATATTTTTGAATCTTAAATTGATAACACTCTAATCTTACTTTGTTAGTTATTATTAAGAACACTAATTTGACTTTTTATATTTTTATTTAAACAACAATTTTGATTGTCCTTAAGACAATCTTTGTCAAAACTTTCGTACATTTGCATTCTAACCGAAATTGATTAATGACTTAATTCTCATTATTTTTTTAGCGAATGGGGAAATAAATATTTTATTAAAATATTTACTCAAAACTTATTGGATAATAATTAAAATGATTATCAATTATTAAAAAAATATTGATTTGATTTATTTATTAAATATTATAAAAATTAATTAACTTATTTAAAATTATTTGAAATTAAAAATAAATTTAAACATTACATATTTTTAGATAATGAGAATTAAAATATTAATCATCCATCTGGGTAGGAGAGACATTTTCAAATCATCACATTCAAACACAAAACATCAAACATTCAAATATTCCTCACAGTTATAACTTCTTTTATGATCAAGAACTTCACCTGCAATTATGATGCTCGAAAAAAAACAAATTTGAAATGAACTAATTTATTTGATACCGTCTGAAATTTTATTATTCGTAAAAAACAGCTAATTTAAGGAAAATATTTATTTTTAATTTCAGCAGTCCTTACCATTGCAATACAATGTCGAAATTTTTGTACTAAAACATCAATTATCCATTAAATTTCAAGAATTCATGCATATAAGTCTAATAACATCCATAATCCAATTGAAAATGTTGTTTTACAAATAATTTGTTGAACAAATTTTAATAAATAAATAAAAAACATATATTAATGAAAAAAATTCTCAAAAACATTGAATTTACTAATAAAGTATTTTTTAAAATTGTAATAACAATAATAATAATAATAATAATATAAATAAAAAATAATAATTAAAAATACTTTCGAAAATTGATCCTTCATAATTCTATTGCATTCCTTTTATCCTCTTTCTTAGACTCTTGTTTGTGGATTATATCTATTAAAGATGATAATATCTCAAAATTAAAGAAGATATAACATTTTCAGACAGATTTCAAAATTTTTGAAGCATTAAACTTTTATGTCGTAAGAGCATCGAATTAAAAAGATATTATTCAATAACAATGTTAAAATTAAGAAAAAAGATCTACGTGATAAAAATAACTGTTCAATGCAGTCTCAAGGTTGCCATAAAGACTAACCAGTGGTAGTACAGTCATGATGTTTGGGGTACTGGGTCAATTTTATTGATACTGAGTTGTTCATTGATTACCTGTATGTTTTAAAATTGTTAACAATAACTCAGACTGTCTCAACTGACAGAAAAACCATCAGCAATTAATTCGTTCACAAAATCGAGAGAAAATCAAATTATTTTTTAAAATTCAAGTTGTGTCAATTCAAAAAACTCAGATCTCAAAATTAAATAATTAGTATTTCACAATTTAATTCAAGTAAATTTTTCATTTGTATAACAAATCAATTTGAAATAATTAAAATAATTGTATAAGTAGAATAAAAAAATCAGAAACTAAAGTCGTAAATCGTTTGCAAATTACAATCATAAAATTGAAAATGATTTTAAAATAACTTAAAAAATTAAAACTCGCTCTGATTAGCTAACCAATCAGATTGAGCCAATCAATACAAGACAATTTCTTCTCCCACCAAAACTCGATATACATTTGGTATGTGAGTCATTGTCACATACTGACTACGATAATAACAACACATACATCTTTATTCGGGGTTTTAATTTGAATTTGATCAATAATCAAATTGTTTCAAATTATTATTTTTTAAAATTTAAATTATTTAATTTTTTAATTATTCCTTATTTTTACATAATATCATTATATACAAATAAATGAATATAAATCAGCGATATTATCATTCATCAAACAAAATATTCTAAAGTTTTTAAAAACAATTTTAATAATTGATTGTCTCTGTGGAAGCAGTGAAGGAGAATAAATAAATATATCATCAGATAAATATAAATTTTATTTTAAATTTTGAAATAGTAAGTTTCTTTTTAAAAATGTTTTTTGTCATCAAATTATTTGAGCATACATAATTCATTTAAATTAAATTAGACAAGTTTTCAGATATCAATAATACTTTTAGATAATTTATTTAGTTTTTTTTTCTTGTTTATTACATTTTTAATGGTTACTTGTAAACTGAACTGCCTAGAATGTATAAAGATAGAGAGCTTTTATAAAATTTTACCAATTTTGTGAAATTTATTTAATTATAGGTAAAAAGGATCAAATAATATGATGTTAAATCAAAAGGAAACCATTATGATCAATTTTAATAATTGATACAGAAAACCAAACAAAATATTAAATAAACTAAATTCAATTCTTTCTGCTTAATAAAAAAATATAAATAATAATACTAATTTTGATATATAAATATTTATAAGTTATTAAACTAGTAAATAAAAATATATTTTAAGGAAATATTTAAAATATCCGATTTTGACGAATAAGTTTCTTTTTTTCCTGCTTGGGAATTATATTATTGTTAAAGCATTTCCGGAGAATGTCATTCGCATCCATTTCTATAATTATAGAAATCTTTTAATAATAAAATTTCTCCTTTCGAAAACTTTATGTTGTTTAAAGTTCTTGATTATTTATATTCTTTGCCATTGTATTTTAAAAGGTTTGCAAAAGCTTTTGATAACAACAGATGTTACAAGTATGGAACATCATTCTTCTCGAAAGAAGATTCTTTTCATTCAAACAATACGAACTATTTTCGAAACTTTGAATGTTGTATGTTGGTTTAGAGTTGTGTCTTTCCTGCCACGATAGACGATATATATTTTTGATCTGTGTTTTTTGCGAGTAATTTTGTATTTTAAGTTTTAAATAACTAAATTTCATTATATTTTGATGATATCATATTCTGATGGGTTTAAAAATATAAGTGATGACAAAAATATAAGTAGTGCCAAATTGGTTTCAACAACATCCAAAGTTAAAAGCTTTCTTTCAAATAAATCGGAAACGATTTGTGAATTGCAAGCTAATCTAGTTTATAAATTTAATTTTCATGGGAGTAGAAGCTCGTACATTGTAGAGATAAATCGTTATCTCGAGACCCGGATGAGTTTTCTGTTTTACAGAATGGCTTTGAATCCCATTAAGAGCGGTAGTTATGTGAATCTTTATTGATAAGATACTTAAATTCAATTATAAACATTTAAAATGAATATAGTAAAGCTGTTTTAAATATTTAAATCTTTAATTAAATTTTAAAATCTTTTGCCACTTCTATTCAATAATATCTTGAATAATTAAAAATAAATAAACAAATCAGAAATAAATATTATTTTTGAAAAATATAAAATTAGCGTTCACAATACTCTATATATTGTAGTGTGTATTAATAAATATAATATATCCTACATCAAATAATACTCAATATAACCTTATCAACAGATAACACAATATTATTAATTAATTATGAAAGGTGTTATCCTTTGACAATAAAACAAGAAATAGGAAAATATAATATATATTTGATTTGGATTGTGTCTCTCCTACCCAAATTGTTATTGAATTTTTCTTTGATTCCTTCTAATTGAAAATAATTTAATTTAATTTTAAAGTAAAAAGATTTAAAATCTTTTTCAAATGTAATATTTCAACTTTCGAATGTAATATTTAATTGTACATGTAATTTAAAATTTTAATGTATTAATATAACTGGTACTTTTCTTAAAATTGCTTAGATTTAATTTTAACCACTTAGAATCTTTATAATTAATTAATATTTATAAATATTTTTTATTTATTTTCCAAAATTAAGATGAAGCTCAAAAATATATTAATCAAAAAAAATGTCGAATAGCGAAAGTGGTTTTGAATAATTTTCGTAATGACAATTCTGTTCGTGATATTAATAAAAGTTCAAAAACCCATATTGATGTTGTTATTATAAATAATAATAGTATTAACAATAATAATAAAATTTAAATTTAAAAATTAAAAATCAATCATTAAATTTTAATTAATAATTCCTTAGACAATTATTTGTTAGGTGCATCATTTTAAATACAAATAATTGCTTCAACAACAATATGTATTTTTTACACATTACAATTAACAACCGATTTTACCAATTATGGTCCTAAGTCAATTTAATAATCGAAAACTCATTCTCATTCAAATCCTTATTCAAAATTTCGATCAATTGTTACCACAAGAAAATTATCCCGACCTTTACTATTGATTGTCGACAATACTAAAAACAGATATATCTGAGCAATTAAGGGTAAAAGTTTTATTCAATATAACAAAACTCTTTGCCATTCGATAAAAAATATTTATTTCTTCACGATAAGAAAGTGTCAATATTAAGAACATTAATTGAGTTTTCACTACATTTATTTGCATCACAATTTGAATTGTCACTAGAACAATTCTCCGTAAAATTGGCGTAGCTCGTTATCGTTCTTGATTGATAATTTTTTTAATAATATTCTTTAACGTCTTATTATTCAAACAAATTTAAATTACAATTTAATTATAACAAAAATAATTTATACTTTAAATTAAAAAGAAATTATTTATTTTAAGAAAATTATTATTAAAATATTATTTAGGAAATATTAATTTAATTTTAAAATTCATATTTTAAGTAAAAATATTTAAATTAAAATTTTATTTGAATTTAAAATATTTAAAATATCAATCTTCCATCTCGGTGGGTGAACACAATCCTACAACAACATATAAAACAACACACAATAAACACCATTCAAAAATATTCTTCACAGTCACAATTTTATTAATTACCGTTTCGAACCCAATTTATTTTTGATAATTAAACTAGATTACATTATTTCAAGGATTTAAAGTTTTTGTTATTTTTATTACTATTACATACGTCTATAGCCAATCTGTTAGCTTGCTTTATCCGCAGTGTTTCTCCATAAAACTGTTACTGTAACATCGGTTGAAAAAATTGTTTCTTATTTGTTTAGAATTTTGGATACGGATGATTTAATTCGGCCTCAAATACGCTTTCGTGATGCATTAAAAAAAGCCGGCTCTTGCGAATAATTGAATTTCAATCGGTTGTAATGAGGGGAATTGTTGGGATTTGATGTTTGTAAATATCATGTTTTGATAATTCTGATATTAATATTAATTTTTTTTAATTTCTTTTTAATATTCAAATTTTTAAATTTTCATAATTATTACTATAGAAGTAATAATTATACAATTTCAATACATAAAAATATAAACGGGTAAATTCTTTCTTTTTTTATTTCATTCTTTCTTCTTTATTCATTTTTGTTTCTCTTAATAATGGGCTTTGTCTCTGAAGATTGCTTATATTGCATTGCTTATTTATCACACAGCTTTTAGTTTGTCATCCAATTTTGAAACTGCAAATCATGGTTTACATATTCGTAGAGGACGCTTGAAGAAAAACATGTATACAAATAAACCTATAGATCACAACACTAAGGTTACATTGAACAAATTATGTATACAAAAATGAGTTAAGAAAGAATTAAAAGACTAAAACATTGTAAAACACAAGCAAATAAATAAATACCATGTTCTGAAGGATTTCAAGCATTTAAAAAGAGTATTTGGCAGAAAAAAGTAGTGTAAAAGTTTTTTTCAATAACATCTAAAGTTCAATGCTTCCTCTTGAATATTTATAAAACGATTTTGCAGTCCAAGCTAATCTGGTTTATAAATTGGATTGTCTTTGTTTTAAAAAAAACTGGTTCATCGGAGAGACAAATCATCATCTCAAAACCCGGATTAGTGAGCATTTACAATCAAGTCGACCGAGTAAGGTTCTTGATCATTGTTACATTGTAAAAATAAAATCTCTTCTGTTTCAAAGGATGAGTTTTCTGTTTTACAAAAATATTTTAATTCACAATATAAGTGGCAATTCTGTGAATCATTATTAATATGACACTGCAACTAAAATAAACATTACAAATAAACAAATATATATATATATATATATATATATATATATATATATATATTTAAATAGAAATATTTAAATATAGAAATATTTAAATAACATCATTAAAAATACTGTGGAGTCAATTTATTTAAAATCAAAAGACAAAATTAATAAAAATTTGAATGCAACTGAGGAAGTGATTAATTCAAAAAAAATTTATTTAAAAATTCCATATTCCGAAGGTGTTAGGGATTTTAAACGAATTTTAGAAAAACAGGCCCCAGTTGGTGTTACAATTAAAGTATTGTTTCTAACTAATAAAATTTCTAATTACTTCTCAAATAAATCTAAAACACAATTTGGTATGAAAGCAAATTTAGTTTACCAATATGAATGTCACAGGTGTGAATCCTTATACATTGGAGAGACAAATTGTCACCTCCGTACTAGAATTGCAGAACATACCCAATCAAGTAGAAAAAGCTCAATTTTGGACCACATAATGAAATGTCATGGAACTCAAAGGAGGGTATTTGATAATGATTTTCGGGTTTTGATTAGTAACTTTGATCACAATTATGAAAGGACAATTACTGAAGCACTCTTGATAAAGTTTTGTAAACCTAGTCTAAATGTGCAAAGTGATTCGTCCAATCATATTAGAGTATTTTGACGTAACACACTGTGACGTAATGGCCATCTTTCTATATAAACAATATATATATATATAACCAATAATCACATTGAAAAAAAAGTAGCATAAGCCTAAATTTTGTAATATTTGCTTCTATCAAAATTTATTAAAATAAAGCTTTAATAAAATCATTAAAATTTTGTTTCCGCTTCTTTAGATTTTTTAGATAGAAATTTGTACCGGAAGCTAAAAATGTTTCAAAAACTCTAGAAATCACTAAATTGATTTTCTTGTAATTTGTGAAAGATTTTTCAAGAATATTCGTCTTATATTAAAATCCAAAATAAAAATTAACAAGCAATGAAATAAATAAATAAATAATATTGTCTTTGTAATTTAATTAAAACTAATTAAACTAATTGAACCTAAAGTTAACTATTTTTTAATTAAATAATACCGATTATTTAAATATAAAATTATATTTGGTAATTAGACATACAAAAAACATTATTTTATTGATTATTTTTAGTTTAAATGCACAATTGATTGTGTAAATATTTATTCAATAATAAAATGATTTTCAATTAATTTTTTTTCATATTCAATAAAATTTCAAACAAAAACCTATAATTATTTAAAAACATTTATATTCAATAAACGATCTAAATATTTATTGATTGTAATTTAAATTTAAGAAAAGTAATAAATAAAAATATTAATTATTTACACATAATTATTTGCTTTAGTTTATTTATCTTAATAACAGCCATTCTTATATGACCTCTTCACTGCTTTGATGATCCTGTCTTAAAATATAATAAAATTCTTTATATAAATAAAAGAATCTAAATAAAGACTTCTTAAATTGAGACTCTATTTTGTAAAGGCATGGACAACCCGTGGCACCTTTGACGTTTTCAATATTCTATATAGTTGTAATTGGAACAGGACTGACTTTTATCAGAAATATATTTTCAAAGATAAATTTCATCAGCATTTGAAACGAATTAACATTGCAAATCATTTTTTTCAAATTTAATCTGGTAAAGACAAAGTATCTTAGTAGGTTTCTCGATCAATCATCTAAGCCAGTGTTTTCGAAATTGTGAGGCGCGCCTCACAATTGGGAGGCGCTGACTTGTCTAAGGGAAGGCGCGAATATTAGTCAAAACAAGCAATTTTCCCAATGATTGCTAAATTTTTATAAATAAAATACTAAATAACAATAAAAATAATTTTTAATAGCATAATTACTTACTGTGTAAGTCTTCCTAATCAAAATAATTAGTAATTTAAACGTTTAATTTTTAAAGAATAATATAAAGAATACAACCGAATATCATCAACAAAAATCTGTTTGTTGAACAATTGAATGGTTTGTTAATTCACTTTCGAATTATTTTGATGATATTAATTTAAATAAAATTTTCGTGGGTACAGAATCCATTTATGGACGAAGAAGATCGGATTGACAAGTATGGAGAAAGCACACTTGATTGAATTATCTTCTGATACTTCATTAAAACGAAAATTTCGAAATGCACCTCTCGTTCAATTTTGGTGAGTCTTAATACAGAAAATAATACTTTGTCAAACAAAGCTTTAAAAGTACTGCTGCTGTTTCATACATCATATTTATGTGAAACAGGATTTTCTGCATCAGCGGCAAAAAAATCAAAATATAGAGTTTGTTTAGTTGTAGAAAAAGAGCTACGAGTAGCTATCTCGACAAAAACACCGAGATTTGATAAACTTTGTGTGAATATAAAAGCACATCCATCTCATTAAAGACAATAATTAAATATTGTTAGTCTCTTTTTTTTGTTTGCCATAATTTGTATTAAAAAATGTTTTTGCAAAAAAAATTGTATGTTTGTATTATTTTATAAAATATAAGTAGGCGTCATATGATAAAATATTTTTAAGAGAGGCATGGTAAAATAAAGTTTGGAAATCACTGATCTAAGCTGTGTGTCGACTAGATTATCCATTGATATAAAAAAATCTCAAATGATATACAAAAACATGTCACAATAATCGTCCGATTAAAACATATTTTGAATGTTTTTTGTTTTTTTTAAATGTGCGGCCCAAATCACCTCAATAAATTCTTTATGGCTCATAAAACTATTTGAGTTTGGAACCCCTAACCTAGACTCTTTTATGTCGATGTTTATATGGGTGTTTAAATTTCAATCTTACTTCTATTCTAATTTTTGGTTGTATAAGGTTATCATATTATTAAGTCAAATATATTTATTTCTTAATTAAATTATATATGTATATATATATATATATATATATATATATATATATGCATTTCTATGTATACATGAATTGAATACAAAATATTACTATGAAAAAATAGGTAAAAACATATAAAAACTTATACCACAATATAATATTTTCATAAGTACGAAAATTATGCATAAGTATTCGACAAAGCTTCGTTTTTTAATGATTTTTTAATTAATAAAAAATTAAAAAAAATAATGGCTAATTTTTTGAATTAATATTAAGAAAGCCATTTAAATTATTAAAATTTATTTTTGCCACAATTTTTATTTAATTTATTAGTTTTATCAATATTTAAAGTCATAAATAGTTATAATAAAGTCATTAATAATTTTTATTAAAAACAAATGTATATCAATTTCTACTTCCTTTACTAATTTAATAATCGATTCATCGATCTTTATTTTTTAAATAATCTTTCATTTTTAAATACCGATTAATATTTAAATCTAAAAAAATAAAAATGATATTTAATCCAATTTTAATCCAAGTACTTGCTTTAAATATTAATTTAATATTATTTTTTTGTAAAATAAGTAATAATATTATAAAATAATTTTATTTAGTCTTTAATTAATCAAAATCATTTAAAATAATCAAAATTAATTAAAAATTCAAAAAATCTTATTTTTTTAAAAATGATATTTTAGAATTTTTTTATTTCTTTATGTTATTTTACGAATTTTTTTTCAAAATTCAATTATAAAAAATTCTTATATGAAATTCTTATTTTTAAAAATTATATGTTTAAAAAGTATACTTTAGGTTGTTAAATTATTTAAATATCGCTCAGCAAAATGAAAATTAACTGACTTCTTCTTCATCCAAAAATTGATAAAAATTAAACTGTCTTATATATTAAAATAAAAAATTTGATTTTATTTTGGATTTTTGAAAAATATATATATATGCATGTGTTGGTTTAAATGGAGAATCCATGTTGTCTCTGGAAATTGGTTATTGCCAAGCTATTTTTGAAAAGAAAATAAACATTTGATATTGAAAAAGTCATTATTTCACGAAAAGCAACCTCTTTAAGATTAACTTGCTCTCCAGTATTATATTTGAAGGTTTGAATAATAGATAAAACAGGTGGCATAGAAATATCATCCTTATGAACTTTAGGCGGACAAAAGAGTTTAACAGACGGGAAGCAACATATTTGGGGCTGTTCATTTAATACGTAACGCATAAGGGGGTGGGTGTTTTCAGGAATTTGTTACGTAACACGAAGTTCTCAGAATACGGCAAAATAATTTTTAAAGTTAACAAGTAAATCAAAAAATTTTTTAATCGATTCTTTATGCAGACAATTAAATAGTTACTAATAACATAAAAGAGGGAAATGAAACAATTTATATATTTTTTGATTATTAAATAAAACTTTGAGAAGTAAAACTTTTGATGTTATATAACATTTTGGGGGTGAAGGGGTCTAGCGATTTGTGATAATTTGTGACATGGGTGGTGGAAGGGGTCAAAAATTCAGATTTTTTTGCGTTACGTATTAAATGAACAGCCACCTTTTAATATTCGAAAAAAAGAGCAAAGAACTTCGTCCTGTTTTAATGATTGAAGTTTACCATTTTTATGAGAGTACTCAATTTAGATAAATTATTTGCTTTTTAAAATTTCATGAAGTTTATTAAAATAATCAGATTTATCAAAAACAACTAAAACTTTATCAAATTAACAAATAACAATGTCTTTTTTTATATATTTTTTAAATTTTTCCATAGAAGCCGTGACAGATGTTTAGAAAAAATACACAAGTGTCAATGGTAAAAAAATAGATTATGCTGAGTTTTAAATGTATCGTTTCATTTTTCTATTTTTTTTCTAACTTTGAGAATCTTTATATATAAATAAAAAAATTTAAAAATAATGGTAAAAGTTTCTTATTAAATTAAAATTGCAATTTAAATTTCCAACATTTATTGTCGCTAATTATTTTGGCGGAATATTTCTGGTAAAAATTGACAATAATTGTGTTGTATTTTATAAAATTATATAATAGCTAATAAAATACTTAGTGCAAAGTAAGACAGGCTTGTCTGAACATTAATTGATGGAAAAAAATTATAAATCCTATATTTCATACAAGAAACTCATTCCAAATAATACTCAGCATTACTTTAGAACAGTCTCCAAACTGCGGCCCACAGGCGAAATCCGGCCCGCGACACAATTTCACAAATGTAGACAACTTATATCGAATAAAAAATCCAATAACGATTTTCAATAATCTAAAGTTAATAATTAATTAGTAAATATAAAAAATAATTTTATTTATTGTTATTATTTTCAAGAAAAAATATAAACATGCGTTAATGTTTTTCTCATATAATTATTAGTAACTAGACTTCATATAACTAGACTAGTTCCATATAATTATTATGGAATAATTTATGCTCCAAATGCTCCATCCGGCCCGAATTGAAAAAAGTTTGGAGACCCCTGCTTTAGAATATTTCAAAATCAGATATTTTCAGATCTGGCTTAAAAACTTCCATATGTCTAGTTTTTAATTAACTACTATTCTTAGATGCTCTTTAATCCGTTTACAGAGACGGCGAGATGAATCTCAGATGCATGTGGAATTCAAACATTACAAGTAAATTGATAAACTAGATTGGAACACAAACCTAAAGGAGTGGAATTCTCTGAAAATATATTCTGAATTTTTATATTTTGGATGTAATTTTATTTTCAATTTGAAAATTTAAATATTTTAAAAGCAGTCTATTTTTTTTTAAAATAAACTGAATCAAAAAGAAAATGTCAACAATATAATTAAACTTCGTTTGATAAACGCTTAAAGAATGAGATAAAATGAGTTTCTAAGAAATCATTGTAATTAAAGAAGACAGTTGATTTTTCAGACAAACTTTTAGATACTTTATTATTATTTTTACAGACCCATTTCGATTTTTTCTGTGATTTATGGTCTTCGTTATATTATTGCGGTTTATTGTTTAAAATTAATTAAAGATTATTTATTTCAAATACACTTTAAAATAAATAATTACGTTTGAAAATGTTATGTTCAATTTCATATATATATATATATATATATATATATATATATATATA
>MQRK01242266.1:19325-35927 GCA_001938485.1 Girardia tigrina | reverse complement strand
TATTACCGGTCGATTGCGTCGCCATGATGATCGAGCGCGCGTGGAACAAGAACGACGCCAACCGCAACTGGGAGGACAGTCTGTGTCCCAAGTCCGACGCGATCGAAGAGACTTCTAAAGTAAGAAATACAAATCTTCTGCTCCACTTCCACAGAAACATCCGCAGACCATGAGGGAAAGGAGATGTATACTTGAGCTCATGGCGTCCATTTTTTAGATGACGAACATATCGCATATAATCTTTGAACTGACAAAATTAACTTTCAACGGAAAATAACACATGGTTCCACATTTTCGGTTGTTCAAAAGCCATACGGCTTACAAAAAGCGATTTGGTCCTTTATATTCTTGTAAAAGAGAAGTGATTTTTTGGCTTGTCTGCACCCTTTTTAAGCCAAAACCATTGTGAAGGCGGTGTTGGATTGTACGAACAGATGGGTGATTTGGTAATTCTCCTGCAGTTGCATTGACTGACAACATTGGATGAACCCTTGACACACGCGATATCATTCTATCTGTTTTCTGCTGATGTCACATTGGGCCTTCAACATCGCATAGCGGATAAAAAAAATGCCACTTTCTCGTTAATTCTTCAAGATACGTGATACAACCGACTGGTTTACTCGCACACGACGAGAAATATCAACTTGTTTTTGCCTTAGTGTTTGTAAGCAACGATTTTGGCTATGACTTGAATGTTAACCTCTGGCTTTCGAGGCGTTCTTGAAATGAGTAATAAATACAATACGTGTGACCTTCAATTCTCATAAATGCAAAAATAGCATTAAAATAATTATTTGACATACAGTAATTATGCAAAACATTAAGTAAACTGTTAGTATACTTATACAAAGTATAAAATTCCGCAAATCCGCGATTTTAATGAATATGTTAAACTTTTGACAGTAACTGTACGTGTGAATATATGCGTACTATTAAGTATTGTGAAGACTAATTTAAAATTTTTGAAAAATAACTTTGTAAAGGTTTTCTCTAAGAAATTGTATATTGCACATGTTTTGGAAATTCTTTTTCCATTATCAACAATTATATTTATTAATTATAATGTTACTTTTTTATAAAGTTAGTTTAAAAAGAATAATTTATTAATTTATCTTAATTTCAGATATTATTGAATAATAATAGCGAATTTTTTTAAAAAATTTATATATATATCCTTATTTATTATTTTTAAATTATAAAATTCCAAAAAAATTAAAATTGATTTCTGATCCCTCGCGATCAGAAGAAATTAAATATTCAAATAACAATTAATATTTTTTTTCAAAAAATGTCAAAAAATATTCCAATTGGAAATCGCAAATTTTTTTTAATCGTTTGCTTTAGGTCAATATTTTTATTAGTCAAATTCTTTAAATTTAGAACAGATAAATTAGAATAAAAAATGATCAAGAATTATTAGAATTATTACTAAGATAAATGGTAAAGACAGTTACTTACTTAAAACTTATGAGACAAGAAAGGAAATTTTCATTTTTTGAACTAATATTACAGTTTTGAAGTATCTGTTTAGAAAAGTTTGTCTGGATAGCAATGGTAATGTCCTAGCAGATACATCGAAATACATTTGCTTCCAGAAATATTCTGGCAACCTTAATTATCATCCCGACCGAGAACTTTCTTAGACTAGTTATTTCCAGCTTCATTCCAATTCTAACCGTACATACGAACTTATTATTATAAAGTCCTATTGTAAGTCCATCAATATTATATATTTATACTAAAATCTATATATCTTTCTATTTATATGAATAAGATCATCAAATTTTATAGTGTGTTGTTTGTTTTATCCAGTTTATTATTATAATTCAAGAAGATACTTTACAAAACCTTTACTAAATGGTCGATGTAATTGCCAACAGCTTTGGAATAAGATCATGATGGTTCAAATTGTACATGCTAAAATCAAACAAGAAAATGTCTAAAGAATGAAGAGTCAAAACTGAAAAGAATAAATAATTTTTCGTAAATGATAATCGTTCAATTTATGATTTAATTCAGCGATCAGAGATTCATAAAGCGTATTAAAATGTAAAGGCTCATAACTAAGAAGATAACTAAAATTCCATAGATCCAATTATATAGGAAGAAGATAATTCAAAGAAGCTTGTTCCCCATTTCGTTTCATAAATATTCTTTTGACAATTTAATGAATAAAATAAGAAAATTATACAATTTCTTTGATCTTTAATCACAATTCCTGTTCGAAAATTTCAAGTAAATAATATTTTACCTTTGTGATTATTCCAACTGTCTCAACTCTATTTTTTGAGATATTGTTTGATTACTTTGCATTGTAATATAATATATAATCTATTAATATATATAAATCTATTAAATCTATTCTAGTTGAAAATTATTTTGTTTATTCAAATATTTATTAAGTTTTTTAAGGAATTATTTGAATAAATTATATAATAATGTTTAGTTCTATTTGAGATACTCCTAATCATTACGGTTTTTGCATACTGATTGGAAAATATAAAATAACAAAACAAAAAACATTATATATATTTTATATATATATCCGTATGATTGACAAAGCATTGATGTCTAACTAGTATATATAACTCAGAATTGAATAAAACAATTGATAGAAAATAAATTTCAGATTACAATGGCAAAAATTAAATACTGTTGCAATTTTACTTCTGTCAATTTTCGAAATAAATTTCTGATATAATTTATTCACAATTCATTATGTTACTTTAGTGTATTTAGTATTCTCTACGTACATAATAATCTTGTTTTATCTCTTTTGATCAAGATCTCAACTAATATGCCATATTTAGATGCTTTCCTTTTCGTGTCACATTTTGTACGTGATTTTAGCCAAGCTTACAGCTCTATCGTTCCTCCGTTAATGCTTCCTTATTCAGAAGGTTACAAAAATTGAAATCGTCTATTTTAAAATCAATCGATAGTAAAAATTTGAATTTAAAAATCATTTCTAAATCTTACAAAATTCAAAGTATATTCAGCAATAAATCTCGTACTCCTTTGAGTTTATGTTCCAATCTGGTTTATGAATTTTCGTGTAATGGATGCAACGCCACATACATTGGAGAGACGTCTCGTCATCTCTGTAAACGGATTCAGGAGCATGGACGATTGGGTAGTGGGAGTAATATTGCTGTGCAGTAATTTTAAAAAATATTGGGAAAGAGTTACTTGTGAGGCGTTATTGATTAAATCACTTAATTCGTCCATTAATGTCCAAACAAGTCTCTCTTCCACTTTGTTGAAAATATTTAATTAGTTATTACGCAAGATGTTTGCATAATCATCAATTTGCTATATATAAGACAGCGAAATTGTTGTTAATTCAGCCTGAAGATGGTGGAAAATCCACCGAAATAAATTGCGACAAAAAAATTTGATTTTAAGGTCGTTCTTGATTTTGATAAAAATTTGTCATTATTTTTAAATTTCTTATACAGAAAATGTTTGAAACATTTAAAAAAACTTATTTTTTTGAGAAACAATTTGTTTTATAAATCTTAAACGAATATAAATAAAAATAATTATAATATTGATATTAGATTTTATTTGAATCTTATATACTATGTCTTTAAAACATTTTTATCAATTTTTAATTACGATAACATTTTAAAATATTTAATCCAATCGTTTAATTTTATTAATTTTTAAAAATTATTACACATTTAAAAATTCTGTATTTTACTTTGTATATTACATTTTAAAATATCGCAAAAATATTTTATTCTTAACAGTTTAAATAGATCCTATTAATTTTTAATTTTTTTTCAAATTTGACATTTTTAAATATATTTAAATTTTAATTTGTTTACATTTAATTTAACCTTATTTCGAAATATTTCCTAATATTTATTATTTCCTAACAACTTGTATTCAAAACTTATCGTATAAATTCAAAAACCTTGATTACCGGTTATTTGGTTCGTAAATTTTTATTTTCGCTGGACTGGAAGATAAAAAAGCCAAAATCGAACAGTAGAACACATTCTTGATTGTCTAGCACAGGGGTTTCTAAACCTTTGACAACGAGGGCCGGATGGTGCACTGGAAGATAGTCCCGCGGGCCACATATATAAATTATGATATTAAAAACGCATAATCAGTGAATGATAAATGATAAGTTTATTAATAATATGAACATATAAAATTATAATTGTAATTACATGATAGTGAAAATTTTGAAAATATATTCAAAACAATAACATTAAATTCCATTTAATAAGTATTTTTTCAAAAAATTGGACGATGAGCAGGAGGTCTAACTAGTGAGAATGGTGTAACTGTTGTTGATTTTGTAAAATATCTGAGTAATCCGGTAGAATCTTCGAAGCACTAATCATAAGTAAGGATTTTAAATGTGAGTCTGACAAAGAAGTTCTGTATTTTGATTTGATATACTTCATTTTAGAAAAAATTTGTTCGAAAAGATAAGTCGTACCAAACATAGAAATAAACTGGTAAGAAATTTTTTTTTAATTTTTGAAAGTGGCCCAAATCCAAATTTTTATAAAAATCAATCAAATTTTCTTCCTTATATTTATCTTTAATACGTTCATCTGTCTACAGTTCAATTACTTCCATTTGAAAATGGGTCGGAATATTTCCAATATCACAATCGAACGGATTTTTAAAATAACTTTATTTCCGCAGCATTAGCATCCAGTTCAGCAAAACGTTTTCGAAATTGTTGTTTTAGGGCTTCGATAACTATATTTGCGAAAGGCAAAGGAAATGTACCTTGGTAAGTTTTATACAATTCTGCACAGCATTGCATATGTGTAAAATTATAAATGTTTATTTGGCTTTCTAGCAGTAGCAACTTTGCTCTGAATGCCTTTATATTCGTGTAAAAATCGCAAATTAAATTATTTTCACCTTGTAATTTTAAATTTAAATTGTTCATATGATTTATCAAATCTGCAAAAATTGCCAACTTCCAGAGCCATTCACGATTTGACAAAAGTGGTTCAGAGTGATCTTTTTCGGTAAGGAAAATATCAATTTCATGCCTGAGTTGAAAGAAACGGAAAAGAACTTTAGTACAACTAAGCCCACGAACAGTGGTGTAGTATGTCAAATCTAAATATTCGGAATCACATTATTCAAGGAAAGTTCGAAATTGGCGATTATTAAGTGCATGAGCACGAATAAAGTTTACCATTAAAATGACGGGCTTCAAGACGCAGCTCATATCAATATATTTTGCATCAAGTGATTGTCGGTGGATCATACAGTGAAAAAACATAGGTTTTGATTTTCCAATTATTTCACGCGTTTTTGAGATTTGTCCAACCAAACCTTTTTTTATACCAGCCATGTTTCTTGCGTCATCAGTTGTAACGCATTGTAATCGACTCCAATCTAATTTATAATCATTTTATGTTTTTTCAACTTCCTTGAAAATGTCTTCTCCCGTTGTAGTGCTATGCATGCCACAAAGTTAAGCTAATTCCAGGTAACGTTAAGATTATTGTCAACGCCATGAAAACATACCACAAGCTTTGCGGTATTAGAAATATTAGTTGATTCGTCCAAAGCCAAAGAGTACCAATTGAAACTTTGTGCTTTATTAGTTGTTTGTTTAAAAATGTTGTTTCCGATATGTTCAACACGTCGACCAATTGTATTTGGTGCAAGACTTACCATTTTAAACATATTAATTTTTTCTGGACATAACTCAGTCACTGCTTCCATGATACAATCTTTAATCATATTGCCATCAGTGAACGGTTTTCCTCTTTTAGCCAGTACATACGCAATTTTGTAACTTACCAAGGTATAATTTTCATTATCATTTTTCTGTTTCATAAAAAAATTCTGTTGGGATTGTAAATCTTGAGTAAATGATTCAAATTTATTTAGCCGCTCTTTTTCTTTAAATTGGGATAAGATTTCAGCATGTTTTGTGTCATAGTGACGATGTATATATATATTCTTTCCATACAGCTATTGTTTCTGGGCATATTACACAAATAGCTTTTTCTCCTGTTTTTGATTGCACGAAAAAGTATTTTATGCCCATTCATCATTAAAAATACGCCCTTCGTTATCCACTTTTCGTTTCTTTTCATATAACTTTTTTTAGAATCCATCTTCAATTTAAATAAGTAAAATTTATAAATTAATTAAAAAACTAAATTTGTGAGATACTTACAATTATGTATCGCCAAGTTTTGCGTTCTGATAATTATATTCGGTCGAAAAATTTCAGTCGTTTTCTTTCGCAACGAAAATATATAAGTAATTTGTCTAATTTGAAAAATCAAGAAATAATGTATTTATCCTTCAAAACAGTTGCCAAAATAAAGTAAGATAAAACAAATTTTTACATAATGAAATAAATTAAATTTAACAAATATTTTCAATAAAATTCTTTTAAACTCCGATTGGAATTTGGAAACGAAATTAAGTTATAAATAACAATATGTGATTTTAATATATTTGTATATTTACATGTTTAAAATTTTTCTTGTTAATATTAATAATAAAAAATGAAATTATTTTTTATATTTATTAATGAATTATTAACTTTACAATTTAAAGTTAAATTTAAAGTTTAAATTATTGAAAATCATTATTTCATTTTTTTATTCAATGTACGTTGTCTACAATTGTGGAATTGTGTCGCGGGCCGGATTTGGCCCGCGGCCGTAGTTTGGAGACCCCTGGTCTAGCACATCCTACGACTATTTTTAAATTGACGAATGGGAACTCATTACTTCAACAAAGTGGTCACACCACCAAAAGTTCCTTATACACCATAAAGTTTCATATTAAAATAAGGTGAAATATCAAATTTTCCTTCTAGAAACTCTCGATTTTCTAAATCAAGCGTGAAAACCCGTTTCTCAGGACACTTTTTAATGTATTGGATTCCATGTTGATGAGTACAATGTAAAAAACTAATGAAGTCAGTTAATTACCAAGAGATGAAACCTATATGTTTCTGAGATTATCTGAATTATGATCAATATCAGTACAAGTAGATTTTGAAAATTTTATGACTGTAGAAAATAACCTGTTATATCGACAAGGTTATGTGGTATGGAAATACTTTTAAACTAAGTTTATTTTTTTAATATATATAATTAATTAACAAATTAAACTTAGTTTAAAAGTGTCAAAGATGCATCAAAGCGGAATCTCCACATAAATATTTTAAAATAAAAATTGATTAAAGAAATTCTTGTATTTTTTTGTAATTTGATAATGTTAAATTTTTCGAAATATCTTAATATCACTTCGACTCACAATAACGACGATTCGAATATTTATCGTAATACATCGAGCGCGCTAACGATGAGAAGGAATTCGTGAGGGAATCGCATCTACTCGCTGAGCAAATCATGTCGCTTGTCGATCGTACCGAGCGAGATAAAATCAACTCGCGCTGATGTCCAACTAAAGAGCGACAAATGGATTTCTGAAGAATATTTACTTTTCATCAACAATCTCGGTTTCGGATCGATAATAAATGAAGAGAACAAAATCATGCCGTACGTGTCACAACAAAAACAAGACAAATTCTTGCCCACGTTTTTCTGACGACAAAACGGCGATGGATTGTTGTAAAAACGAAAGAGAAAGAGAAAAGGTCCTCTTAAAGGCCCCAAATATCGATTGTCAGAAAAATGCGGCAACAATTGAACCGGCCCTCCTTAGGGCCATAAATTGCGATTATGAAGAGAGAAACACTCTTCCAAAATTCAAAGATCTTAAAAATCTAGTCACAGTTCAACGTTGCTTATTTCACTTTGTGAACAAATGTAAAGTATTCAGGATTTTATCGCCCCTAGCTATGTTTAATTAATAAATGTCTTTTTTAAGTAAACCTAATCTAAATATTTTGTTATTTGAGTCAGACTACAATAAAATTGTGTAATCGAGAATTTTTCTTATCCAGATAAATTTTTATGGACTGTACACGATCTAAATACAAGATTTAGCCAGTAACCTGACGATAACGGTTATTCTTTAGAAATATTTTGTATTCATTAGAAACTTATTATTTTTCATGGAAGATGAGAACTTATTTAATGAAGATTGTAATAGTCTACTGACAACAACGCGTATTTATTTTTATTTTTTCTCATGTAAACATTTCGTTGTTTTTGTATGAGTCTCACAACTTTTTGTTCGCATGGAATTCATATTTTTTTCTGTGATATACTTTATGTTATTTTGTCTTAATCCCTGTATAATATTATCATATTTTTTATTTTTACTCAAATTCGGTTTTCAAGAAGATATAGAAACAAAGAAATGAAAGAGTAATTGGGACAGTGGGCAGTCAAGAGCAGTGTATCTTAGAAATAAGAAGAGAAGAAGATAATTATGATAATGTAATTAAGAAGGTTAAATTATCATATAATTAAAATTATAGTTTATGTTGTGATTGCATGATTTCAATTTGAATTTAACGATTCAAATTGGAATCAATACATAAATTATAATTTACGATAGTTTTACTTACGAAGCAGACAATTTCAATTAATGAATTGCATTGAATTCGTACTGCCAGTCTTAGCCAATTTTTGACGAATTTTTGTTATTTTTTGTTTTACGGCAATCCACGATATTTGATTAATTGATATTTAACTAACACTTGACGAAACGAGATCAATTCTATATACCTCTATTGTGAAAGATATTCGAAATTTGCTCTGGTTTTTATTACAACTATCCGACAGTTTTCAACCTTGTGAGTTATACAAATTAAAGTGTTTATTGTTAAAACCAGATTCGTACTTTTATTTATTCGTTAATTTAATTTTTATTGGTAACCTTCTAAACAGGTTCACCAAACTATACTTAGTTTGGTTAACCCGGTTAGTTCCTTCTTTACAATAGTAAATAAAAATAACGGATTCACGTCCTTGAGGATTTGAGGAACGAATTCCTTTATTTTTATAAAGATAAATAAATTTATCAAATGTTATTTAAGCTCAAAAGTTTTATTTTATATAAGCTATTAGATTAGTAAATTTTGAAGACGCAATGCTTTTTTCATAAGCTATATGGCTTCTATGCTACTGTTTTTGATTAAGCAAATTTTTATTAAAAATACCTATAAATCTTATTAGGCTACAATCTTAAATTAAAAAATAGAAGATAAAAAGAAATTTATTTTTTAAATGATGCGTTTCATTTTTATTTTTCAAATTGTTAAAATTTCTATGAAATTTTAAGTATATTCAATTTTTAGTTTAATTAAGAATATTTGATTAAGAACAATAAATCATAAAGAAAATGTCGAATTGGATTTTTTGAGACATTCATTATATTCTTTAAAATCAGTTAAAATAAAAATTTAATTAAAGTTATTTCAAAATAATTTTAAATATTTTAAATAATCGATATATATATATATACACACAAACACACACACACATATATATATATATTCTCTATTTTTTCCATGTATTGATAATTTTTAAAAAATAAAATTAACAATAAAAAATTAAATTTTTTAAGAAATTTAGAATTTTCTTAAAATAATATTTTTATTTATTTTATTTTAATATTTATTTACTTAAATGTCGTTTTTGTTGCATTTAATCAACTGAAAAATAGTTTAAACAAAAACACATTTTAGTATCTTAAATTTTGATCAGAAGATTATTTTTCTTTTAATAGAAAAAAAGACGATTTTATATATTTATAATCATTTTATATTTTTTTTCTAGAAAAAAAGATTTTTTTTCTGAAATTTTATATTTTCAAAACGGAAACTCTAATTTCCAACTGACAAATTTCTTCGTCTGAATAATTTCTTTCAATTTTACCAAAGGAAATTTGTTTTTTTATGTGATAAAGAATTGCAGTTTTTTCGACACAATTTTAACAATTTTCACTTTATTTATTCAAAAAAATGTAATTTATATTATAACCCTCACCTGAAAAAGTATTTAATATAATTTTATGTTTTAATTAATATTATTTTTTGTTTTTTTAATATTTTTAAAAGATATTTCACAATTTATAAATAAGAATGAACAATAATACACTTTTTATTAATTTATTTACGGTCTTTTATGGTTTAATTAATCAAATAAATGGGTCTCTCATCCCTTTCAAGAATGGCATTGAGCCTCTTTAGATGGTCCACCCAAATCGAATAAGTCTATAAGCCCCCCGATAAGCCTCCTACGGGGACGTCAACCTTTTGCTTCAGCGCACGCTTTGGCAATCCAGTCAGAAACAACTAGTCATGAATAGTAGTCCCATGATTCTGCATCCCTTTCGCTGTGTACGTGGACTTTACACATCCGCGAAACGGGCATCTGAAGGTTACTCTCACAGTTAGATCTGCAAAGCGGTAGTCCAGATGGGTTTCTAAAGGACTCTCTTCTCTCTCTCCTATCGAAGCAGCATTCGGATCGACGATTGGTACTTGAGTTGCTTTGTCTTCTAGTATCGCGTTCAGTGGTCGAGTCCCTTCTTCTGATTGTCTGGACTGATTGAAATCAATCAAATAGAAATTTAATTAATTTTATATTAGAGAACTGATGTATTTTTCTTATTTATTATTTAAATGCAATGAAAAAGATTTTTCTAATATCTGACCTAATGTAGCTTTGGTAAAATATCAACTAAGTTCTTGTTAATATAGAGAGACAATATTGAATGAATCTAATGATTTTGGTGCGTTGATTCAAAATACCAACGCGAACTTCACAAAGCTGACGAAATACATTTATTTTCATACTCACATGTAGGAATGTTCTTAGAACCAGTAGAATCTTCTTACAACAAGGCAGATAAATCCAGCAACTCTCCAGATTCTTAATCAAAGTCTCCAGACAAAACTGCTAAATAATGACATTATCAAGTTTAAATTTTTGCAGGAGCACATTTGCGTTGATGAGTTGTACAGTGAGTTTAAACATATTATACAGCTTGATTATATTTTGCCTGATTCTATGTATTATTTAGTATAAAATCCATGTCTAAAAATACATTTATTCGTCTTTGAACTCTGGGATTATTATTATTTAATCATTATTTTTTAATATTTTATTATTATTTATTATTATTGCAATTAATTTGGTACATTGTAAATAATTCAGTGATGTAATTGTTTCGGTACCCTTATTTTATAATCCCGTGGTTCTAAGTCCCGTTTATAAGGTGGATGTATAGGAACCTCCTGGTTACTTTTCTACGACTGATTACTTCAGTATTGGAGCAGTTTAGAGTTCAATGCCTTTCTGAAAGTCAGTCTGCTTTGGAAACCGTTTTCGAACGACCACAGTTTTACCCTTTTTTGCATTACCAGAGCCCATCCCAAACTTCTTGGAATTATCTCTTTTTTCATTTATATAACGAATTAAATAACTTTTTTCTTTTTTATGTTTTTATTTTCTATTTCTTGTTTTTCTTTAGTAAAACATTTTTCTACATATTTATTATCATTTTAACATTAACTTTTATTACATTTTAAATTAAAATTTGCTTCAATATGCACTATAAGTGCATATAAGTGGATATATTATATAACAACAATCTTCAACATTTAAGAACTATAATATCGAATTAATATAAAAATACTCTAACCCCATCGATTTAAAATATTTTTTCTTTTCTTTTGTATATGAATGAAGAACTTTATTTATTTATATATGATATGACAAGATTAAATATCTTCAGAGGATTCCTCTCAAACATCTTCTATATAAATAAATAAAATAGCAGCAACCAAGTAGGCAAGAGGTTGTTTTCGAAAAATGATTTCAGAAATTTTGTTGTTTATTTACCTAATAAACATTTGGCGGAACAATTACAGTTGAAAGACAGAAATTTTATTTGAACTTCTTAATTTGTTTGAGAGATTTATTTAAATATTTCTTATTATTTCAATATCTGTAATTAAAATCTTTTTATATCCTTATTTACATACAATTTGACTTTTCTAATGACATTGTAAAAGTCAATTAACGAAAGGCTTTATCTTTATTTCACTTAATCCTTCCAAAATCGCTTTGAAGAATCTGATTTTAATACCAACAAAATTTATTTCGAGCAGAATTAAATGATGCCACAAGGATAAGCAAAACTCTATCTTACAGAAAAACTGAAGACAATATTTATTTGGAACATGTTTGGAAAAATAATTTAATTGTCAGAAATTTAAGAAATTAAATTCGGTAAAGAATCATTCATATAGAACGGCATAATTAAGAGAAGTATACACTCATTCATATCCAAATCTTGAAACAGACAACGAAGATAAAAACTGGTTTTATAGATGAAGTGGCGCTTACAGTCTTAACTCGACGTATCTGAGGATCGATACGTATCGAGTTCTTGATCCTATACTTCAGCTTCAGCTGCAAGATGCAGAAATATTTCTGCAATGACATTTTCTATATCTGACTATATTTATACTAAAATGTTTTTATTATATACCATTTCCAAGCCATTAGGATAATTTTCCAAATCATTAGTTTCAGTGCTCGAAATACTCCTTTAGAATTAAGGGGGCCGGAAATCAGCTCCATTTTCTAATATTGTATGGTAAAATGTTCTGTAATCAGCCCAATCTTAGAAAGAAGCGTTTTAGATCTTATAGCTACCATAGACTGTATAACTATACAAAAATATAAACAATATAAAGAAGATAAAGGTCCTTCAAACTGTTTTATGTCTAATCAAAATGTCAAATTTTCTGCCAAAAAACTAACATCAACGAAGCACTTAAAGTAAGTCCGTATTCTTTAATTCTCCAAGTGAATATATTAGTCTAATCTGTATACTTGTTGATTAATAATTTTAATTTCATTTACATTATTAGGTGAACATAAGGACAAAATTCTAAAAATAATTAGAGAACCACAGTTTGATTAATAAAATTTGATATTAAATTTATAATGTTTATATAACGATTTGATGTTTAAAAATGCTACAAAATTATTCCTGATATGTTTAAAAACCATAACTTTAATTATCCGATAGAGTAGGGTAATTCCTTAAAATTTTAAAATTTATTTTCAGATATATAAAAATAATTTTTACAGACATCTTCATAAAAAAATCTTGATAAAATTTATGTTTCAATAAGGAGAAGTAAAAAACGAATCAAAATTCAAATAAACATTAATTCATTAAAATCTAAAGTAAAGTTTAATTAATTAAAAAATGATAATAAAGATACATATGAGAAGGTAAGCAAAAATTTAATTAATTAAAAAAGTCATTTGGATCTGAAAAAATTTTTAATTTAAAATTTTCTTTTTCTTGCGATATATTTCAACAATTGTACTATATTATATAGTATATAATATATACAAGTGATGTACATGCAATAGACCTACGTAACAGCTAATTAAATACTTTCATTTGTACCTTACCAAAAGGTTAATCATTTTGTTATTTTAGTTCCCTGTTTTTTGTTTCGGAGTTTACCAAAAGAAATATTTAGTGGTATTATTATCTTTCTACTTTTGCACTGCTTCTTTTTCGACAATTTAAAAAAAGGAGAATTTTGTCTAAGATTTTTTAAAATTTAAATTCCTATTCTTCAAATATATTTTTTAAATAAAGATCATTAGTTGTGATACATCGATACGGCGTAGTTAATATTCATTTAAATATGTCGATATTTAAATAATTGTAAATTTAAAATAATTTAAAAAAAGAATATTTAAAATTAAAAAAAGCTAAATATACAATATCGTAAAAAATATAAAAAGTTCATTAAAAAAATATTTCTGTATATTTAAATTAAAAGTTTTCTAAATTCTGGAATCATTTAATAGAAAAGGTAAAATATTTTTTAAAATTTTAGATATAATAACAATTTTTTATTGATTGTCTCATTAATTAATATTTTTATTTTTTAAGTTTATTGATGTAACTAACAATCTCTATAAACTAATTTTTATTATAACTTATAATAAGTTTATAATAATTGCTTAATATTTTGATTAATAAAAATTATAAAAATATTTATTAAGAACACCAATTTGACTTTTTATATTTTTATTCACACAACAAGTTTGACTGTCCTTAAGACAATCTTTGTCAAAGCTTTCGTACCATTGCATTCTACACTAAATTGATTAATGAATTAATTTTTATTATTTTAAGCAAATGAAAAAATATATAATAGTTAAAATATTTATTCAAAATTTTATTGGTTAAAATTTAAATGATTAATAATTATTTAAAAAATATCACTTTAATTTATTTATTTAAAATTGTAAATAAAATTAATTAACATTTAAAATTTTACCATTATTTTAAATTAGAAATAAATTTAAACATTACATATTTTTAGATAATAAGAATTCAAATATTAATCATCCATCTGGGTAGGAGAGACACAATTCCAAATCAACATACACAGTCAAACACAAAACATTAAACATTCAAAATATTAATCAAAATATTTTCAATCCTAATTAAAATTACTTATATAATAAAAGATACATCAAAGAAACATCACAAAAAATGTATTTTATTTAAAAATTTCCTTTTTAAATTCATTTCTAAACAACAAAATATTTCTGAAACGTTTTTAAGAGTTACAAACACATGGTTTTTTAAATGTTTTATTTTGGATATCCTCAAATAAATTGACACCATTAAGCATCATTTTACAGATGACTGAAAAGTAATAAAATACAATAAGCAACAATAAAAGTATCAATGGAATTATTACATATTATCAAACTTGCCTCAGACAGCTCCAGTCATATCTTAGTCAGTAAACAAGTGCAAACAACGCAATATGCGAGTATTAATAGATTTCAGTACATTACTTCTGATTAAATATTAATCTTTAAGGAAATATACTTCTTCAGATATTCTCTTCTTCCCACTTCATGCGGCCCTGACTAAAGATAAACTATTCATCTATGAAATATTGACAAAGCGATGTGTATTGATAGTTTTTTACTATGATTACATAAAAACTAAAGTTAGAGATGGGATTTAATTATAATCGTGAGAATACTCTAAACAAAATTGAACTTACAACTTTTTTGTACAATAATATACAGAATTTTGATCAAAACGAGATTTGTATTGTTGGTAAATAGTCAAACGCGAAAATTCGTCGGGCATTGTTTTGGAAATTCTCTTGAGCGTACGAATTAGTCAAGAATTGTTCTGTCCAATTTTATATCCTTCTGGGATTGATTTGGTAATTCTTGATATAGGTTTGATTATTCTTTCAGTATCTTTATATTTTTTTATTGATTTTTTTATAGATATTTTAATTCTATAGAGATATTATTAAATTCTTATATATTATATTCTTTATCTTCTTCTTCTTTCTCGGCCTCCTTCTTTCTTTCAGATAAAATAATCCAAACAAATAAATAAAAAATAAAAATAATAAAAATACAAAACAAATAAAATAAATTTCATCGGTACATAATCGAGCACTATTACATAACAGAAAGGCATTTAAAAATTTAAAAGTATTGCATCAGATAAGACTGAATATTTTTTTATCACAAACGAAAAGGAAAATATAAATTACATAAAGACAAAAGGTTGTTAGACTCATACCCAAAAACACAAATACCTTTACAAGAGATAAGAAAAATAAGATTGCCTTTTGTCATGAGTGTAAGAAATCTGTGAGGTTATTACACGATGTATTTTACTTGTACCATGAAAGGATGTTTTCTTTTCTTGAAAGGACTTTATTTTATAATCGTATAGATGAGTAAATGTTGCACTCATCAGATAAAAAAGATCAAGCTAGTATGTCGGATCACAATATTTTGGAGGTAATCTTTTCACTACCTAAATTATTTACTTATTGGCTTCAATGAAATAATCTGAAAACCTAGATTACCATTTTGTATTAACATCTAAAAATTCTACAATGTTTTTCCATGGAGCGATCAAATGAATACATTTGGAATAATTAACCCTCTAATTGCTAATATTCGTATGGTTTTGTGGTTCATGGTTGTACTTCTCATGTATTTTACCTCGATATTCATTAATTCCATGCCGTAACTGATCTGACTTGAACCACAATGAACTCATCGCATGCTATACGTGTTTCTGTTTAAACTTTTGTTCTTGATTATCAATAATAATTAATAAGAAATTCTGGATATTATTAAATGTTAATACTTGAAAGGGTATAACTTCTTCGTTACTCTATAGAAGACTCTTCACCTTGCGAATCATTGAAAAAAGGAAAGAGGATCAATATCTTTAGTTTCAAAATTTTTACTAGTGACAAATTCTGTTGAAGTTGCTTACCCCACGGATTAAATGTCAGATATTATAATAAATTTGATTATTAATTTCTATTACCATAGAATGCTGTAATGTGTGACGAAAGTTTGGGGTCCACTATTAAACATTATATCATTTAAAAAAATTTTAGTATAATAAATATTTAAGAAAATATAATTCATATATAGAAAAACAAAGTTTTTATTTTATTTATTATTTAATTAACATCGAATTTAAGTTATTTATTTTACAAGTCACTTAAAAATTAATTTCTACTGTTTTCATCAAATTTACAATGACAAATATCATACTGAAAAGTTTAAAATAATTTAAATGAAATATAACGTCAAGATTTATATATATATATATATATATATA
>MQRK01242266.1:0-15878 GCA_001938485.1 Girardia tigrina | reverse complement strand
TCTATATATATATATATATATATATATATATATATATATATATATATATATATCAAATTTAGAAACTTATTATTGAAGGCCTTTTATTGAATCAATTTTCTCCAAACTTTGCATATTTACTCATTATCGATGACAATAAATGATAATGTGAAAATTCGATCAATCTAGGAAATCAAAAATGTTTTTTGCAAAAAAAACGCTTTACGATTATCCACAAATGTTTAAACTGTATTAAATAGAAATATCTTGGTGTTTGTCCTTCCATTCTTTATAATAAATCTATTATGTTATTAATAACTATTAAATTGTAAAATGGAGTTGTAAATTATTTTTGTGTGAAATTTTCCCTTCTACAAAAGATTGTAATATTAACTAATAAAATCATAAATTGGTAAAAATGTAATATTAATTTTCCCTTCTACAAAAGATTACAAAAAAATTCTGTTGGCCAAATAGAGTACTACCCACATAAAGAATGGATTAAAAATATTTTTTGATTTACTAGTTTAGTATATCTTCAACCTTAAAACTTTTCCAAATATTATCTGATTTGAAGAACGTTAGTCTTGGAAAATCGGAAATTATGGCTTTGAATCAATTACAAAATTTTCTATTGATTGACAGTCGAACTCCAGAAATCAGCATAGTCCCGCTGATTATGGAATTTCAATGCACATAGAACGCCGATCGGCGAAAACCCTTTAGAATTCCGTCTACTGAAAATTTAATCGATCTTTGCAGTAACTAAGACTTTTTTTACCCCAAAATCAATCTGAACATGCAGTCAGGTGCAAAAGTTTGTGAACACTTGTTTTTATACTGCTTTTTGTTTTTGCACTGCATGTTTGTGTATTCCTTGTTAAGTATACATAAATCATGTAAATGATTAAATACATATTTTATTTTTATTACTTTTCAAGTTATAAATTGTCATTATTTATTTTAGAATCATGCTTGTCTGCGACAAGGAGCTAACAACAGAACAGCGTGCAGCAGTTTTGGCATTGCAGAAGCACGGCGTTTCTTATCAACAAATAGCTACAACTCTTAATGTTTCTCTTGGAGTTGTGTGTCAGACTGTTTAGAGAAAAATGGAGAGTGGTTCCTTATGTTCAAGATCTCGATCTGGTCGTCCAAGGTCAACCAGTCAAAGAAACTGGTTGATATATTAATATTAATATGAAATATCAATACACAAAATACTAAATATACACTGGTATTTCGTGGTTTTTGTGACAGTAATGACAAGTTTTGATAACTTTGTGTCTTATTATAATGTTCTAATAACATCTTTGTATTTTGGTGTGCTTTTGTCAATATAATTGCAGTTGGGTACAAAAGACAATTTAACAACAAGCGTTCACAAACTTTTGATTTTGACTGTAAGTGGTTTTTAAAAACGTAATTTTTATATTGTAATTGTTTTACCGTTTGATTAAGGCAGTTTATAGGGATATATTATTTTTTGTATCTGGTAATCATTTAAATAACCTTAAAGTACAATCATTCAATTATTTTAAGATAACTTATTTTGATGTTTATTATAACAAAAAATATTATTTTCTGTAGTTTTAACAATTGGGCTCCCAAGTTTGTCCATTATTTTATAAATTTCTATTTTTAATAACCTTTGCTCATTTAGTGAGGTTTTAATTTTATGAACTTCAGTAACTTAAAAGATAGAGCAATGCTCCCAAATATTGGAAGGTTAATATTTTTTTGAATTTAATTAATTATCATCGGAAGTCAATTCCTTTTGTCTATCCTGAACATGACATGCTCATCAAAGACCTTCGTTTGGACGTAGACGTACCAACAATTACTCGACATTTAAGAGTCATTTTCAAAACTAGAAAAATATTGATTTTTTCAGAACTTTTTTAAAACTAATTTCTTTAGTTATTTAATTGTTTTATATTTTATTATTTTTTTAAATATAAAAAAATATTTAATGAAAACTGAAAATTGTAATTAATTTTTTTCAGTGAAAATATATGAAAATTAAACCGACAATCTTTTTATTTTGTTAATTACATTTGTTAACTTTATCGAAATAAATTTATTTTGATTTTTTGAAATATTTTACGGTAGATTTCATTTTCATCTTTTAATCATGATGAATTATTTGATGATTTTCCAAATAAAATAACTTCAATCATTCCGAAATTTTAGTTTTATTCCTTTTATTTCTTTTTAAATATTATATATCTAATATAAATATAAAAAAGAATTTAATATAATATAACATAATATAGCAATATAATATTATAATATTTAATTAATATTATAATGTGATAAATATAAATTTATAATTAACAACTCCAATCTTTCCAAATATATGATTTATATTTTTTTTCATTTATATCTTTTTTACAATTCACAATTTTTAAATCTTTATAATACAAAGTATATATGAAAAGATCTATTCAGGGGGCTTGTTTATTTTATTTAGTGGAAAACTTTGATTCGCCTAATCTGTTTAAAGTTTTTAATTATTGAAAAACTTAATTAAATAAGAATTTTAAATTTTCATTTAAATTTTAATAATTATTTCATTGTTATATATTTATTAATATAAAATTAAAATATTGACGCATTAATCATAAAATATGTAGTTCTTTTACCAACTCTCTCTATAGTGGAAATCTTATTATTCTATGTATTTTTTGCCTTTTTCAACCTATCATAACTATTTATATGTGATATTTCTAAATAGATCACCCTAGATTTTTCTTTTATAATTCTTGTTTTTAATTATTCTTTTTTATGTTCTTTCTGTAAATATTTATTTCTCTTCCTTTGTTATTTCATTTCTTTAAATAAAAAATTAATATAATTATATATGTATAATCAATAACAAAATTATGTTTTTTTAGTTTTGCACTATAAGTAAAAACATTTTAAAATATTTAATTCGAAAAATAAATATAATAAACTATCGCATTGTTTTTAAAAATACATTATAATTTAATAATAGAATGTTAGTTATTTTGAAAAGAAATATTACAACTGCAATGCTTAAAGTTAATTGTAACTATGTGAAACATATTGAAAAAGATGTTCAAAGATTCCTTTCAAATAAATCAAAAACGATTTATGGATTGCAAGCCAATCTGGTTTAAAAATTATTATTGTTACGATGGAAAAACTCGTACATCGGAGAGACAAATCGTCATCTCATAATCCGAATTAGTGAGCATTCATAATCAAGTCGACCGAGTAAGGTTCTTGAGCATTGGTCACATTGTAAAAATAGAATCTCTCTTGTTTCAAAGGATTATTCTGTTTTACAGAATCGCTTTGATTTACATTATGATAGAAAGTTCTGTGAATAATTATTGATAAGATACTTCTACCCATTAATTAATAATAACTATTAGAGATGCTCTGAACATAAGGATAAAAGATCAAGCCCACAAAGATTGGACGGAAATTTTGCCAGAAGTAGAATTTATGATGAATAACACAAGTCAAGCTACTACAGGTATCTCACCAGCAGAAATGATATATGGTAGGAAGCTAAGACCTTGGTGGAAAGATACCAAAAAACAAAGTTGTAATAAGAAAGAAAAGAGCGAAAATACGATAGAGACAAAATGAATATTTCATACGGGGGATTAAGTGTTGATAAAAAAACGCTACAAAGGAAGAAGAGCAATATATGGGTCCAGCTACAGTAAAAAGCAGAAGACATGAAAGAAATTATAAATTGGCGCTATAAGACGGTAGAATTTTGATCACAAATGTGGAAAGGCTAAAGCCATTTAAATCGATGATGATGTGAGAAATATTTGGTGTGTGGATGTTTGTGTGTAGTTTTTGTATGTTTAAATGTTGTGTGTTGATTTGGGATTGTGCCTCTCCGAATCAGATGGATGATTAATATTTTAATTAATATAATCTGAAACTAATTTATTCAAATTTAGATTTAATATTCAAATTTTTATTATTGTAACTTTTAAATAATTTTATTGATTCTATTTTTGTAAATTTTTAAATAATTAAAATCAAATTAATGTTTAAAATGATTATAAAAAGTAATTTTATTTTATCCAATAATATTTAAATTAAATATTTTAAATAAAATAATTTTCTTCAAGTTAGTTCAGATTGGAAGGAAGAGTATTAAACATTGTGTGATAGACTTAAGTGAGAGCAATACTATTGATCATCATAGGGAGGATCAAAATTGTGAATGTAATAAATGTTATATCAAATGTATGAGTTCTCTTAAGAATACTAATTTCCCCTTTTTTATTCAATAATTTATTGAAATAATAAATTTAAAATTTCTTCATTTTCCTTGAAAACTAACATTCAAATGTTTTATGAAGAAAATTATAATTGCTGACGAAGTACTCAACTTTTAAAAGTTCAATAATCAATTAAAAAACATTTACCTAAATTTTTTTCAAAAATATCAAATTAGAGTTCACAAACGTTCAATAATATTCAAAACTTCACACAGTTAAAACAATCCAAAATTATTTCAATAGTTTTAGAAAATGAAATTTATACAATCAGGAAAAATGTGTTGTACCATTAATTTCTTCTGAATAATTATTGTTTCAACAAACGACCCCTACCCCCGATTTAAAGTGTTTTCTTAAGTGAATAAACCCCACTGTGGAAATTAAAACATAGAAAATCGACTTATTGTGGTGAACGAACCATAAAACAAGTCAGGTGTAACAATTGCTCTTACAGAGAAACATTCTTTACAATGTTGAGATATATAACTGTTTTAGAATTTGAAAGATTTTCCTAGTAAAGAAACAATAAAATATTATAATAAAATGACTTTTAAAAGTCATAATGTTTACAATTTATGTTAAATAGAAACAAAATGATGTCAAAATATAAAGTTATAAATAATATATTAATTATTTGAATGCCCTTCATAATAATTATTATGATTATATGTTTGATAATACTTATAAATTTTATATGAAAGATTTAATTAAAAAATTCTAAAATATTGAAAAACTAAGTTATGATTCCCATGTCTTCTAAAAATAATGAAATTAATGATAAATTATATTACTCAAAATTATTAAAAAGATCTCTATTGAGGATTCATTGTCTTCATAATAGGAAATGAAAGGCAACCACTGATAACTATGGCCCCGACCACAAAATATTTTAATTAGTTTTGGATGGTATTTTAGAAATGCTTTTCAGATGAAATAGAATCAAATGTTAAATTCTCTAAATTATTGTATTAAAGTATAATGAGGTTAAAATAGTAAAAATTACCATTTAAGAAGTAAAAGGACCGAAAACCTACGGGAATATCAAAAGATACTGCGGTTCATTTTATAATAAAAATTGATCTCCCAATGATAGATTCTAGTTGATTCCCAGACAAGTGGGTAATGGACTATTGGGTAACGGGACAATTAAGTAGTGGGACAACTGGGTAATGGGAGACTGTGTAGTTGAATAATTTGATAATGGGACGATCATCAATAAAAAAATTTTCACACGAAGAAAATTTTCATCTGAAACGAATTCTTATCATTAAAAAAAATGTTTTTACTTTAAGGGAATTTCTCTTTAATAATAAATCATTCTGCACTAAGAAGTCTTCTATCACCAACAATTTTTTAATATCAATAATTTTTTATCATTTTCTTAATTTTTCTATTATCAATAACAAAAAAAAACAATAATACCTTTACGTAAATCTAATTTATAACTTTTAAATAAATATATTAATATTTATTTTAATTTTTAACCAATAAAATTTGGAATAATTATTTTAACAATTTATGTAATCTCCGTTTACTCTGATAATAAAATTAGTCATTAATTAATCAGCTAAAATGCAATCGTACAAAAGCTATGACAGAGATTGTCCTGAGGACAATCAATCTTGTTATGTTAAAAGTATTAAGTTACATTGGTGTTCTTAATAATTACTACGACACATTTGTAATTATTTCTGTAAAAATGAGGCAAATAAAAATTTCCAAAAATTGATAAATGATCAAATTTTTATTTTCTGTTGTACAAGTTCAAAAACTCTCAATTCATACATAATAAATAAAACAATTTTTAATGAAATTTATATACAACATTCGATATAAATAGATTTTATACAATTTTATTGTACTTAACTGTTTCGCTTAGCAACACGTTTTGAAATTTAAGGACCTAGTTGCGCTCAAAATTTCGTCGTTAAGTGCTTATTCGTGTTAATTAGTTATATGAATGTAGATGTAACGAGATTTTCGTCTACATCTGGCCTGCCCGACCAGGGGATTGCGTCAGGAATTTCAATTGATCTATAACTGAAAACCGAAAATATGAAAAATGTTTTTTTGAAACATTTATTTTTCTGAAAAAACTTTTGCAAATCGAAAAACAAATTCTTGAAATTTTGTTTTTCTGGAAAGATTTTTAGCAATAAAATGTTTGCTTGAGTGACAATCGAAAAATTTTAAATCACACTTCATCTAATTGACGACATTTTTTATAGTTTATGTTTTTTTTAATTTAGTTTTTTATTTGTTGAAAATTGTTTGTTATGTTGCTTTTGTTTTTGTAGATATTTTTTTAATCTTAAAATGAAGTAAAATAAATTGAAGTTTAATTAATTAAACAAGTCAATTTTTAAATGACTAAATCTAAAGGTAGTTGGATACAAAGAAGGCAATCTGTAATACACAAAGATTGAGCAGGCCTGGTTTAGAGCAGTTAACAATCTTTTGTAAGGATTACTTTAAAAAATGCGGAAGAAATTCGGAATCAATTTCAAGGAATACATTTTGAAGCAGCAAAGATTTTTTATGCACAAATAATAATTTTAATTTTCAAAGTGCTACAAATAAAGAAATTATTTATATTTTTTAATACCTAGTAATTGTTTATTTGCTTGGTCTTTCTTGACTTTCTTCAACCTTTTATGACGATGAAGAGTCTATTTAAAAGACATGAGCATTTTTGTTCGTACAGTCAATCTATAGTTTATCTATTTTTCAGTATGTCGTGATAGTTGTTGGAAATGTTACATAAATGTTGGAACTTAAGGAGGGCCAGTACAATTTTGCAGCTCATTTTTAATTTTTTGATATTGGTCAAACTTAATCTCACCTGAAAATAAAATATCAGATTTTTTAACTGTTTTTTTTCTGTTAAAGAGCTGTTTAAATAGAATTAAGTGATTTATTTTCGTTATTTCTGACAGAAAATTTCCTCTGCGAATCTCTTTATATTTATTTCTTAGGTCTTCACGGACAATATTTATATTTATTTCTGCTGTAAAGAAATTAAACATGTTATTAACTTATTTGTTATAAATATAATAATTATTATTCTTACTATTTAAATTTAGATTTGTAGGTTTATTTACGTTAGACAAAACCGAGTTTCACTGTATATTACAAGATAAAAATTTGGTCGTTCTTTGTAACAAACTTTCGTTACATTATATAAATTATATAACAATACACAAATTAATATAAATTAATTATTATTAATATTATCAATTCTTTTCTTTATAAAATTTCCTTTTCATTTACATAAATTTACATTCTAAAATAACCAGTCTCATTTTATATTTGAAATACGACTCAATAGAATTCTTCGAGAATATTCTAATGAAATGAATTATTTATTCTAATAAATAAATTATAGTAAAATAAATTTATTTAAAAAATAACATAATTTTGTTATAATTAACTGAGAATAATATTTATTTGTGTTTAATGAGAAATTAAAGAATGTTTTATTAAAATTTCGAAATCAAAGTAAAAAGATAAAATAAAATTAAACTAATTAATTAAAAACTGTTTAATTTAAATTACTGAGAAATTATAGTAATAAATATACAAATAAAAGATCAATATTTATATGAAATATAATTTTGTTTAGAAATTTATCAACTTTTCATTATAATCAATATATTTTTCATTATTTATAAATAATAAATGTCTATCTATCTATATGTATATAATATAAGTTGAAACGAATGAGATTATATCCATATTAATATTATATATTTCAATTAATTATATTAATAATATGATTACTATGTTAATAATGTATATTTCATATGTTCTAATATGTAATGATAGAATAATATTAATATGAATAATTTTATTATTATATTAATATTTATTTATTTATATTTATTCAATTTGCTAAAAAAGTAATAAGACAAACAAAAATTAATATTGATAATAAAATTGAATAATAATAACAATAATAATATTGATATTACAAGGTTATTCATTTTGATATCCCTATTGATTAAATACAAATTGATTAAATATAATCTTTGATTTAATTCTTCCAAGCTTAAAACCTTTGTGACGGTCACAGTATTTGCGATATCCTAATATTTTTTAATTGATTATTTATTATGGATAATTTATTTTTCCAGTATATACTTGACTGTTGCAAATATTTAAGCTGTCCCAAAAGTCCTCAGGTGGCCTTTAAAAACACACTAATATTTTACCAAATTTAACCAAATTTGGACTGAATATTATTCAGACTGTCCCAAATACTGTGTTAAAATTTCAAAGCATAAAATTAAAAAAAATGAAATTTTGTTTTATTAAAGTATTGAAATTTTAAAAGTGCAGCGAATTCAAATCAAGCGGTTTTAACAATGGAACCAAATAAATGTTGCTAAAGTTTTCTTGTTCTAACTCAAAATAAAAGAGGATTCTCTGCTTCAGAAATTCTTCAGCAACTTCAGTAGGTATGGGAAGACGCAAATCACCCAGCACTGAAAACTATTCAACAATGGTTGACTGAATTTAAAAAAGAAAAGCGGACGTCCTTCGACGATTCATCAAGAAGTGGCAGGCCGTCATTAATAGACGATGAAAAGATTAAAGCAGTTAAAGAATTGATTGATGAAGCTCCAAATGCGTCTTTGCGTTATATTGAAAATGAACTTTCTTTAGGCAAAAATACAGTTCACAGAATTTTGCGTGAAAAACTTCATTACAAAAAAGTTTGCTCTGTTTGGGTCCCTCACGAACTTTCTGCTGCTAATAAACAACAACGCATTAACACTGCAAAGCATATACGCCATGTAATTTCACAGATGGGTGATGAAGCATATTTCAACACAGCGATCGAGGATGAGACATGGGTCTTATTCCAAGGTAGAGGAAAGAAAGAAGATCACAAAGTTTGGATTTCTTCTAATGCTGTTCCATCAAAAGTGATAAAGTCATCGCCAGTGACTGATAAGAAATCTCTTGTTTTCGTAACCTTTACCTGCAACAAACGTTTCAATGTAAAAGCACTGCCATATGGTACAAAGATTGATTCCGAGGCGTATGTGAACTTTGTTCATGACACCGGTGAAAAATGGCGGAAACTTAGATCTAACAGCATCAAAATAAAGGAACTTAAGTGGTGGCATGATAATGCAAGACCTCATTCTAGCAAAGAAACAACTCTTTTTTGAAAGAAGAAAAATTGAAAAAAATTATCAATCGCCCTATAGATTTTTATCTGTGTGACAGATTCTTGTTTTCAAAAATGAAGAAAAGTTTGAAAAATCATGTTTTCAAATCACATGAAGAAATGGAAGAAGCTTGTAAATTCTTTTTTAATTCTTTATCAACAGAAACATTAACAAATGAACTAAATAAACTTTTTAACTATTGTCAGTTGGTTATTGACAACAATGGTGAATATGTTGTTGCTGAAGAAATTTTTAAAATATTTTTTTAAATAAATTTTTAAATTCGCTGCATCTAATTTTTTTTGTTGGTTAATAATATTATTTTTTTGGTAAGTTTCAAATTTTATGCTTTTAAATTTTAGCACAGTATTTATGACAGTCTGAATAATATTCAGTCCAAATTTGGTTAAATTTGATGAACTATTATGGTGTTTTTAAAGGCCACCTGAAGACTTTTGGGACAGCCTAAGTGTAACCGGATGAACTAGTAGAGCGATCATCAAATCGAATTTTAGAGAAAATGAGTTTGTATCTCCCCTCTACTAATACAGTGTCGTGCTTAAACCGTTGGGTATTCTCAATACTACCACGGAAGCGTCAATAAAGATTAAAAAGAAAAGCTTACCCTAAAATATATTTTATTAAAATTTAATAAATCTTTAAAAACAAAGAGCTACATAATACGATATGGCATGATTTATTCAAATTAAAGGTTCTTTTCGTTTGGCTTTCACTCATATGTAATTGCTCCTCAAAAAAATTTCATCACCTATTGCCACATCTAAACATTCATAGATTGATAATTCTGGAAATTATATTCTCGTGGATTTAAAATGAGCTTTTATCATTGGGAAAAATTTCTCATTAACTTTTGGAGAATAAGGAACAAGGAATTAATGGTCAATATTTTGCGATATTAGGCAGCTTATAACCTGTGCTGATTTGTGAATCCTAGTTTTGTATCTCACAAGTATCTTGGTAGGATTTCACTCAAACGATGGCGCAAGAACGTAAAAAATGAATTTAATAAAGTAATCTGAATTGAAAGATCTAGATGTGTAATAATATCTGATCATTCCATGTTCGTCTATTGTACATCGTAACCTTTTGTTAGTATTTCTATTCCAAAAAACAGTATTCGTAAGTTTTTTTAGTATTTGATTAAAACCGCTCTTTGTTTCAAGGAATATCATATTTTGATGTATAAAATTTGAATATTTCGTTTGCTAACACAGCTCTCTCGTTAATTGTTTTTGAGGTATTACGCTCTTGAAGATTCAAAAAAGCCTTTCCTTAGTAAATTTCATTTTTTAAAATTTTTTTTAATGGTTGGCTGTGAAATTTTCATGTTGTTTTATTGTTCAATTTTATCGGGAATTCCTTTTTGAATTACATCATTGTTCAATGAGATGGCGTCAACTATACGCTGATCAACCCCATTAAACTCTTCCTTTCTCTAACATCATGTCTTATATCGTTTCACCTTTTTATGTTTTCTGAATATTGTTTTAAAGGTTTTTACGATCAATTTTCAGAGACTCTGCAACTTCTTTTATTTTATACTTGCCTTATTGTACTATGGAAATAGTTAAATTGTTGCTTTCTTGACATAGCTATTTAGGAAAATTTTGTTTATAAACTAAAAATAACTGTCAGACCTAATAACTAACGTTGAAATATGCGAGATTAAAATTTAAGTCTTGATTTATTTATTTTTCCATTCTTTTTATTAGCTCATTTTCTATATATGTATGTATATTAATGGGATTTAAAAACCTCTTTTTGAAGTCTTTTTACTCAATCAATTTTTTTCCAACTTTGCATACTTACTAACTTTCGATGACAATAAATTATTATGTAAATATTTGATAGAAAAAACTTTTTAATATCCGAGAATGGGGAAACAACGGAAAAGTCGGAGTTTCCTACAATATTAATTGCATGATATCTACTTATAAATTATAAATATTTTATATTAATTTTTAATTTGTTTTTTATTTAAAATTTTTTAAATTTTAAAAACTTTGTTGGCAAAGTAGAGTTAAATAATAAAGAATAAAGAATGGATATAAAATATTAAATTCTTTGATTTACTAGTTTTTATATTGATTTATTTATTATGGAAAAATTCTATTAACAAAATTTTCAATCGAAAATGAATAACCCTGAAATAATAAAATTAATAATAATAAAAATAATAATGATAATAATAATAAAAAATTATAATAATAATAATAATAATATTTTTTCTTAATGCCATATTTAAATACACAATTTTATTTCTTCAAATTTCAAATATTAAAATTTTTTATTTAATGTCACTAATGAGTAAAATATTTTACCCTCTCCCAGGAGAATATCAAGAATTCCTAAATTAGAAAAGGTTTTCATTTGGGAAAAATAAACTGCCATTTAAAAAAATATTATTTTTCGTTGAGTTTACTTTTCTAATATTGGTAAAAAAATAAAACTTAAAAATTTTCTGATTTGGTAATAAAAAAATGAAAAAAAATTAAACTTTTTTCGAAAACAAATAATTACGATATTATTTTTCATTTCGTTTTATCACTTCTGATTGTTGATAATGATAAAAAAAATGTACGCTTGGCAATTTAAAGAACAAAAGATAGAATCAAATTTTAATTAAAATAGAATTATAAAATTAATGGTCAAACTTAAAGAATGGAGAAATAAAAATAATGATAACAAATATTATTTTAATTTAAAAGATACAATTAATATTCATTTTATGATTCAACTGAGATATTTCTTTTGAAAATGATCATTTAAATTTTTTTTAATTATTAAATTATTTATTTTTATATACAATTATAATTGATAGTAGAATACATTTTGGAAGATGGAATGTGATAAAGCATAATTCCTTTATTATATTTTTAATCACCCTGTCGTGTTAATTCTATGATGTATTAGCATTGTACAACTCACATCTTAATTATCCACCATAAAAATACCTTGATATTTTTTCACAATAACTACAATCTTTGGTTTATCTGCAATTTACATTATTTCCTTAGAGTTTTTGAATTGTTTCTCATTTGTCCGATCGACTTTGGCTTTTAAGTTACTCACTTAAAAAAATTATTCATTCACATCATTTTCCTTCTTCTTCCAACGTTACTCGATTTCGAAAGCAGTTTGCAATTCACGGCCTCCTGCTATGTTTGGTTTTATGTCGGTTATAACAATGAAAGTCATATTTCTCCATTTTTCTTTCATTTCAACATGCACCAAGATTTTACCCAAAAAATCTAGTTTACTATTATTTGCACAATGTCATTTAATGTCTGCTTTTCTAATTTTACGGTTATTTGTTTCTCAAAAAGTGTCCTCCTAATTATGTTTTCTCTTGCACCTTTATCTAATAAACATTCCTCTATAATATGTTGTATCCTCACTTTAACACTAGCTCGAGCATGTCATATGAAAAACTTTCTGCTTTCCCATTATCTAATGACACAATTCTGATTTCTTCTTTTGTAATTTTTCGTCAATGGATTCTGCTAAACATTCTTTGAGCTTATCTTTAAACGTTTCCTTCTTTACAAATTTCGATAGTTTTTCATTTACTTTTGCTTCTTTTTTTCTCATTATTCTTATCATTCTCTATCACTGCGTCTATAATATTTGATATATTACTTGTACTATAAATACCAATACTTTTGGAGTAATTCATATTTCTTTATTTATAGTCCCGATTAGCTTCACTTCTATCGAAACGTTGTCTTTTATGTGTTCATTTCCTGCCACTGATTCCTCATATTCTTCTTCAAAACTACCCACGAATCTTTGATTATCCCTCAGAAAAAAATGAAGAATTTCGGATTGAAATTCATGACCACCAGAATCTTAAAACTAAATATATATATATATATATATATATATATATATATATATATTATTGAGTTTTGTGAACGCAAGTTTAGTATTTCGAAAATATAATTTGATTAAAGCTTTTTTTATATAATTATTGGACATGTTTCGATTTTTACATACATCATCATCAGCAATTTTCGAATGTTTAGTATAGGAATATTGAATTGTTTGAATAATACAATTTTAACAAATATATTTACTTTAAAAGGTCACGAAAAAATTAATTATTATTATTTATCAAAGTATTATTGGGTAATAATAGCAAAAGAAAAATCTTAATTAAAAATTTTAAGTATTGAAATAACCTTATTTTGCCCATTCTGAATGTTAATTGATGGGTTGTAGTGTCTTATTAGTAGAGATTCACAAAACTGTCGTTCGTAATGTGAATCAAAACCCTTTTGTAGAACAGAAAACTCATCTTTTGAAATGGATGAGGTTCTGTCCTTACAACATAACAAATGATCAAGAACCTTACTCGATCGACTCATTTGCGAGTGCTCGCTAATCCGAGTTTTGAGATGACGATTTGTCTCTCCGATATGGGCCTCCCATCTCTGTAATGGTATTGAGCCTAAGGCTCTTTAGAGGGTCCACCAAAACTAAAGTCCTTAAGGGCCCCCGATAGGCCTCCTTCGGGGTCAGTGGCCTTCCGCCTCTGAGCAGTTGGCTTGCCAGTAACGAAAGACCAACCATGGAACTTGGTACCATGGCCGTACATGCCGTTGGCTGTTACGGTGGAGGCGTAACAACCGCGAAATGGGCACTTGAATTGTCCTTTTGCAGTCTTGTAATCGGCTGGCAGTCGGTATTGTAGGTGCGTCTCTTCGGCATCGTCGTTCGGCTGTATCCACGGCATACTCACAGTTGCGTCCGGCAACTGAGGATTGGATTGGTTTGATGTCAGCTCTTCCTCGTTCTCTTCTTCGAAGTTTTCTTCTCTCTGGGCGTTGGATGTTGGCGCTTTTTGATGATTCTTCTGAATATGAATCCTTAGGAAACCAGCGGCCTTGTATTCCCTCGGACAGTGTTGACATTGATATTTTTCCTTTATTTTGACGTGGCTGGGCTTTCTTCTCTCTCTTCTTCCGCGGGATTGGCTCTGCTTCTTCGTGATCTCTTCTGAGATGCCTGTTTAACTCGTTCACTTCCGTATATTGTTTGTAACAGTCATCCATGGGGCAGCTGTGTTCTTTCAGACGAGGTAGCACCAGTCTTAGTGTTTGCTCGTCTCCGCTTCTTTGAATTCTCTTCAGTCGGAATACTTTCTCGATCTTTCCATCCATCTTCAGTAAGTTTTCCTGCAGGACGTCTCTTTTTAATTCACTGAAACTGTACTCGGCTCCAAAGAGCCAGTGAGCATCCACTTTTAGACATTCTACCAGATGTTGCTTTCTCCGACCGCTGATCTTCTTTCCTCCGATGAGTTCGCATCCACTGATCTGCTTGACGTTCTCCGGGCATTCTCCTAAATCGACCTTGGTATTGTGTACGATTCTTCTCCGCGTGATGATATCCATTGGGCTTTGCAGTCCAATTGATATCTCATCCATTCTGATCCTTTTGGCTTTCGAAATCCCTAAAGTTCGTCAAGTACATAGATTGTGAAATGCTTTTAGATTTTTCACGTGTACTTCATTTGTCCTCCAATTTTCACAGCTGTAGTAAACCACCGGGAATACACAGCTGTTAATTATGTTCTTCTTATTCCGGAGAGACAATTTGTTGTTCTTCAACACTGGTCTGATCGTCCGTAATTTCGCTGCTCCTTTCTGAATTCTGGATTTGATGTCCGTACCTGAGCTTCTTCCACTTTCAATTATCGATCCCAGGTAGAAGAATTCGTCCACCCATTCTATTCCGGCATTCAGCTCATCTCTTGCCGTCATGTACTTTGCTCCATTGAGATTCAGGAGCTTTGTTTTCCCAATGTTGACTTTGAGCCCCATTTTCAAGAACACAGTGTTGAGACACGTGAAATTCCGTTTGATATTTCCATAGTCTTCGTCCAGTAAACACAGGTCGTCTGCATAAGCAAGTCTGTTCACGGTCAGCTCTTTCCCATTGTATTTTAGTTTCACACCACCTGATAGTCCTTCTTTAATCGCGGTCTTAATTGCTGTATCTTTCTGTCTGTATCTTTCTGAGGTCTTCAAAATGACCTTCTCCACATCATCCCAGCTCTCGACATTCGGACAAGCCTGTCCTATGTCACTATTGATGGCCACTTTGTTGTTCTGCAAGGATAATCTGTCAATTTTTCCTTTTCTTTTCTTTTTTCTATCATTCGCGAACTTGAGTACCTTATTGTTGTTGGCGTTCCATATCGTTAACATGACTAAGTCGTGGTCAGAGCCGCAGTCAAAATTCGAGTAGTTTTTAACATTGCTTATCCTGTTGCATCTGCTCTTTTGCGACAGGAATAAGTCCAGTAGTACAGCTGTGGACAAAAGTCTGTTGACTTTCACATTTTCTACACATTAAGTGCACAAAATGATAATATGTTATTAAAAAAGCTGTAGACAAATGAATAATTTGTATAAATCATATT
>MQRK01242261.1:0-25373 GCA_001938485.1 Girardia tigrina | reverse complement strand
ATATATATATATATATATATTTAATAGGCCGTTCATTTTGGGACTCTAACCGGTTCGATCAGATGACTAGTTCTGGTGCCTAAATATGGAATTTTTAAATTAATTTTGAGTGACTTTTATTCGTATTTGGTTTGGTGACACTTAATACCGCGACAGTTAATCACCGACACTTAATACCTGTGACAATTAATACTGCGACATTTAATACAGCTACAGTTAATCCCTGCAACATTATATATCAAATTATTTTATCCAAAATATTTAATTGGATCATATAAGCTTGAAGGATATCAGATTTTTTCTTTTCCTTTCGATATATTAAGTAAGAATTTTTGATCTGATCATTTTTTGTCTCGGAAATCTGGAAATTTGTCGCTCATTATTTTTATATTCCAAATGAATTTCAAAAGTATGATTCTTTATGATTCAGGTCCCGGTGAAAATCGAGTCATAATGATTGGCTCTAGTGAGTTAATAAATGGTCTAGCAAGAGCAAAATTATGGCTCACCGATGGTACATTTAAATTGGTTCTATTCTTGTTTTTTTCAACTTTATACCATTCATTTTGAACTGGTTTCAGGAATTAATCCTATTGTTTTATACTATCTTGTTCAAAACAAAACACGCAATACTTATAATATACTTTTATTTGAATTAAAAAAGATCATTCCTTCTGCTGCTCCCAAAAGAATACTATTGGATTTTGAAAAAGCTGCAATGGATGCTTTCAAAGAAGTCTTTCCCGAAATAACAATAGGAAGTTGTTATTTCCATTTGACCCAGATTGTGCAGAGGAAAGTACATCATTTGCTAAAGAGGAAGGTCTGGTCATATTATCGTATGATGACTGGTTTGATGGCATATTCCTGGACAACAGGATCAATCCATCTTTGAGTTTGATCACCAAAAACAGGATTAATATTTTTGATATTGAAGTAATTGGGAATTGGGAATGAAGATTGATTATGAAGTTGATGTTACTCTTTGTAATTCAATTAGAAGTTTGTCTGCATTAGCTTTAGTTCCTCGAGAGGACGTTGAAGAAGTGTTTTTAGAATTGGCTGATTCTATACTATCGCACGAAAAAAAGCCAGAATTATTATCGTATTTCGAGCATACATATATAAGAGGAAGAAGAAGGCCCGGCCGAGTTGATACATATGGATAATCTATTTTTCCAATTGAATCATTGAATCATTTTTAAATCGCTTCTGAAGGTTTCACCAGAACAACCAATAGTATTAAATGATGGCATTATGGTTTGCAAGCTTTGTTTCAATTCCAAAATCCAACAATTTGGAAATTTTTACAAGGTTTAGAGAAAGACTTGTAAATGCAATAAAACAAGCTATTATCACGCGATCTCTGGTCACCAGTCGACCTTACCTAAAGATATCAGAATTTAAAGAAAAAAGTTATTGGAACAGTTAACCGATATTCTTTAAGTGAAAGACTGCATTACTTGTGCTCAATTGCATATTTGTCAAGTCTTTATTTGTTATTTAATATATTATTTTTGGTTATTTTTTTATTATTTATTAGATAAAAGCTCAAATTTTATTTTTTAATGTTTATTTTTAAATGTTAATAGTAGAACATGAAATAGTTTCCGAAATTTTATTTATGAATAATATGAGTAATTTTAGTATTTGTTGATATTTTTCTACGAGATTAAATGCTTTGGAATTAATTTGGTATAGTTTTCGCAGTTTAACAGGGATTAACTGTCGCGGTATTAACTGCCGCAGGTATTAAGTGTCGCTGATTAACTGTCGTAGTATTGAGTGTCGCGGTATTAAGTGTCCATACACCTTTGATTTACTGGTCTCAAAAATTAAAATTATAACTTTTATTAGAGGAATATTTCTAATCTATGTTATCTATATAAACCTTCGATGCCTTTTAAGATATTTGTGAGAAGAAAGGGTTGAGAGAGCATTGATAAAAATCAAAAAATAATATTCATATAATATATTAAACAATGTATTCTTAAATCAATTTATCAAAGCATACAAAATTAAAAAAAGTTCAGAAATAAATGAAAAATTATATATATTTAATTAAAAATTATGAAAAATTATTTTAAGACTTATTTTACTATTAATATATGATTTAGTAAAACTGGACTTTCAAATGTTCATTTTTAAATTTAAATAATTTAATTTACCTCCGAAGACATCTACTTCGCACAAGGAGAGAATATTCTGTTCCAATTCTATTCTTACAAATTGTCCAAGGACGTCGTTGCAACTGAAGTTATAAACTAAATTATTTTCTTCGATTTGTCCTACTAAAACTGATTCACCAATTTTGTTAATTACGAATATTTTTGTAGAAATAATTCTGACAGCAAATTTATCATTTCTATTATAAATTATTATATTTTTGATGATATATTCATCATTAAGATTCACGAGCCAATAGCTCAAAGATTCATTCTTTGTTGCAGCACAATTATAAGTCAAGTTATTCCCAATCCTTGCATATGCAGTCTGATTGTATTCCCCATCATTTGCTAACGAGGAAGGTCTGGTCATATTATCGTATGATGACTGGTTTGATGGCATATTCCTGGACAACAGGATCGATCCTTCTTTTAGTTTGATCACCAAAAACAGGATTAATATTTTTGATATTGGAATAACCTAATACAAACAATTAATTAATTAAATTTATATTTTCTTCTTATAATAAAAATTAATCAAAATAAATTTCATTTGAAATGAAATAAAATATATTTTGAATTTAAAATAATATAATTGGTTGAAAATTATTTATTCAATAAAAATGATTCGTGTAAATTATCGAGAGACATTTACGATTAGAAATATCAAAATAAAATAAATTTTATTTCATTTTTTTATTAATTTCTAATGTATAGAGTTTTTTGTTTATCGGTTTGACAATTTATTAACGTTTTGAAGTTTCTCCAATACAAATTCAACATATTTTTATTAGAATCAGAATAAAAAAATATTTTTTTATCATTATCAAAATTCCTTTTGTTTTTGATAATTGTAAAGATATATTAATTCTTCTTTTCTTCAGTCAATTGGAGACAACATTATAATTTAGTAACGTCAAAGTTATTAAGAAGACATTCTTCGAAGTTCAAAGCAAATTGTAACCGAGGCGACGACACGTTTCACAGAAGGAATAAACTTTTATAACTTGGTAAAATTTAATTTAACCTTACCATAATTGTTATGTCTTATTTGTTTCAGGCTTTATCATTTAATATTTCAAATTTACTAATTATTCTAAACAATTAATTCATTTAATTGATGTTAAATAAAAGAATAAAATTTAATTTAATATTTAATATTTTTTAGTAAATCAGTTATTTAAAAATAATATAAACTGTTTAATACTGTATTAAAAAATGCTATTAGGTACCTTAAAATTTATTAAATTAAAAAAAATTCACAAAATATTTCAGTGTATTATCCACCATCTTCAGGAAAAGTATTAACAATATTGTGACTAACATATTGAAGAAATAGTTTAAAATTCTATGACATAAATATCCCGGACTAAAACTCAATAAGAAAACTATTCCGAGAACAAAAAGCTCTTAGCACAACAATGCCCCTGACGAAAATTACTCTAGCAAAAAAAGTCGAAACTCACACTTTGATTCTAACTTTTATTAGAAATACAACTTGGATCATCCTACGAACACTCTATAGTATAACTTTCATTCATAAACATAGTTCAAATAAATTAATGGTTATATCAACGTATCTAAATAAAATTTAACATTTAACTTTTCTTGCAAAATATTTTATTGAAATTTCATTCCTTAAAATTAAATGGACTATTAATTATTGATAAGCTTTAATTCGGATGAAAATATTTTATTAATAAAAAAAAACATGCATTTAAAAAAATATATAGACACAATTTATTTCGACTGATCGACAGTAATATTCAGGTCACCGACTAATTATTTAATTCATGTGAGAATAATTAATATATGAATATTCATAAATTAAACTACTACATATTTTATATATGTATCTAGTTACATAAATGAATCTGAATATAATAAACTGATGGGATTGTTTAAATCACTCAATTTATTAATTATTTTAGGTACAGATTATAATTGTTGGTCATTAATATTATTATCAAGAATTCTACTTTTAATATGGAAGATCGTTATATGGCGATCACGTTAATTATAATTTTAATAATTTGGCACCAGCTATTTAGGAAACAACAATTTTGGAGCAAATCATTATTAACTGCAACAAATTTTTCGAAATTTCCCAAATTTTTGAAAAAAATCAAGCTTTATTTATGAAGGCTTTCACCAGGAAAGAACTTTTTTCTACTTATGAGGCAGTAGATGATAAGATTATCAATTTTGCATTCAAACGTTCAACATCTTTAATCCAATTTTCGCAGGAAATTATGAAATTTAGAGAAGGGATGGAGCTAGTTTTAAAATAATTTTTTAAATAAATATTCAGTATTTTTATGTATACGTAATCTGGTAAAAATAAAACGAAAGAAAAGGTCCTCGATGAAAAATTGTTTAAATAACTGTTATTTGCGTTATACGAGGAATATAATTTTGTGTTGATGAATTCTATTCATGATCAAGAACTTTACAAGGACATAAAAGTTTCTAAAGAACGAGAGGAGGTCAACGGCGGTAGAAGGAGCTTTTTTACAAAAACCGCATAAAAACAAAGGGTGAACCGTTATGAAAATTCTCAGTGGCAATCTAATAGATAAATTATGGCTATGGTCAGTAAACTAAAAATTACATTGGCTGAATATTAATAGGTTGGTAAATAAATAACCAATTGATCAGTAAAAAAAACTTAATTGAGTAGTAAAAAATTTTAATAGGTTAGTAAATATATAACCAATAGATCAGTAAAAATATTAATTTGTGAGTAAATAAATAACCAATAAATCAGTAAAAAAACTTTATGTCTTAACTTCTGCAAATAAATCTAAATTAAGAGATAGTAACTTAATGTATTTAAATTTATATTAATAAACCTATTAATATTAAGCCAATGAATACCTTTCAAGTTGAAGATTATCAAAGCGATGAAGAAAACGACATAGAGAGGCAAGAAGATAACATTGAACAAAAAAAAGAAAACAAACGCAAATATTTTGAAAAGTTTGGAACATACAACAAGGAAGAAGCTATAAAAGCCTTTCATTGGGTACACTCTTGGGACTTATGCACCAGAACCGAAGATACGATGTACGAAAAGTCTATTTCGTTGCAAGAAGATTTTAAAGGACAAAGAAAAACAATGTTCATCCAAATTGTACTTATTAACGTTATAGTTTTCAAGACTATAGCTGAACATGACGAGTGCACCAAAATTTATTATATACGAGAATTGAGCGAAGAAATCAAGAAGCAAATACTGTTGGGTATTAGAAATCTTTAATATAATTATTTACTTTTTTAAAAACACAAATCTTAAATCTTTAATCGTAAATCTTTATTCTTTAATCTTTAATCTGTAATCTTTTATAGGTAATCTTTAATCTGTAATATTTAATCTGAAATCCTAAATCTAACTCCAATTAATCAGAAAGGACTTCCAACATAAATATATAGACAATGAACACAAAATCTTTTATGAAACTTTATTTCAAATAACAAATATTAACAAGTCAAAAATAATAATAATAATTCAATTCTTGATGACAGAATACAAACACAAATCAATAATTCGTGCGAGTTAACAGATTACTGTAAAAACTGTGAATCTCCAAAAACGAACGATGATTTGATTAAAACTTTAAATTTAAAAACCTTTTTCTCCCATACGGGATACTTATGGTTTTTTTTAAAACAATATTTTAAAGAATAAAATAAAATAAATCTGGTATTCACTCTACATGTTTACGAGAATTCTTGTTGGTTGAACTTTTCAGCAAATATTTTGGGGAAAACTAAAACTAGATTTGCTACTGTTTATATAGTAATTTTCATCAGCCTTGAAAATTGATGAAGTAAAACAAAGACTAAAATATTTATAATTTTTAATTCCAAATTTTGTTAAACTAAATATTATTTTATTTGAAATTAATAATTTTACCAAAAGAATACTAAAAATTTTTGATGATGGTATCACGAAACCAAAGCAGAATATTTATGCATTGCAATAAAAAAATAGAAGTACCAAAAAAGAAAGACTTACCTTTCTCAATATAAGAAGCAAAAATATGGTGATTCATCAATTAACCTAAAGGTGTGAAGATCACTTAACGATACTAGCCAATGTGAATGAAGCTTTTGTTATCAACTATAATATTGTATATTAAGATGAAATTGATGAGGACGACGATGAATATAATCAAAATGCTTTTAGATTTTTGTGTCAACCAAAAGTCTTCTGAAAATTGCTTCTCAAATAAAACATATCAAAGTAGATGCAACATACAAATTGGTCTGGCATGGGTTTCCATTATTGATTAATATGATCACAGATATAAATAACTCAAACTTTTGAGTTCATTTTCCAAAGCTTGCAAATTGGTTTACACAAAGTTAACAAGGCTCTTTTGGAACGGAAGGACTGCTACCATTAATGACAAACTATTTACCTCAGAAGTTACAATCTATTTGAAACTATAGACTAAGTCTTAGCAATGCGCCAAATTTTAAAAAGATATCGTTGGTGAAGGCGCAAGACGAGTGAACTACAATTTAAAAATTCTTTAAGCATTTTGCGAATGGAAGAAGTTACCAAATACATGAACTTAACATGTAATTGCCAAACTTTTTTGAAGGATCACATCTGTAAGCAACAAATAAAGACGTGTTTGAGGTTTTTTGTTTTCTATTTGTTGTACTTCTTCGATAATTTTTTTATTGTCAAGATCATAACGACGCGATCCATCCAATATTATCCGTTTCCCGAAAACAATTTCTGATGCGCTAAATTTTGTTGTACTCTGCTGAGAAGCATTAATACTAAATTCAATTTCCGGTAAGATATCAACCCAATTTTTTCTACCGGTATCTTTCAAAGTTGCATTTAGGGCATTTCAAATAGTACGGAACTGACGGTCTATAATCCCATTAGCGCTGTGGTGATATGGGCTCGAAAATTGTAATTTGATTAACATTGATTTGGTAAAATCTGTGAAAGATCTTGATTCAAAAACTTTTCCTTGATCTACATGAATACATGCCGGAGCTCCAAATTTTAATATCCATTGCCTCATAATCGTTGGGATTGTAGTTGTATCATCCTGAGTATTAACAGCTGTCAAGCTTATATATCGACTGAAAATGTCTATTATTCCCAAAATGTATTTCTTTCCATTTATTACTGGCATAGGACCACAGAAGTCTATATATATCATCAAAGGGTCGTTTTGATATTAGATTGATCGTTTCTTCTTTTGTTAATTTTATGTATGTTTTAGATAATTGACAACTTCTACAACTTCTTACTATTTGTTCAACTTGTTCTGTAAGATCCTCCATAGCATATTCATTCATCAAGAAAGCATATGTTTTCTTGACTCCCGCATGACACAAAAATTTATGGAAAAATGTAATGCAGTCATTTCTAGAGCTTTTCGAAATCCAAATTTTATCTTCAACTGTTCTTATACATCCGTCTTTATATGAAAAATCTTGTATTAATCCTTCTTTTATGCCGCTCATAATTCGACGAATTTCATCATTGTTCTGTTGCCAAGGGATATGCAGTTCTTCTTCATCTAATACCAGCATTCGAGTTCGTTGCTTACTTATTTTAGCTTATTCTTGTTTTGTCATACATTGGGCACACACCATACATTCTTTCCTCGATAATGCATCCGCATTTTGATGCAATTCACCTTTTCTGTATTCAAAAATCATGTCTAAACTACTCAAGTAGTTCATCCAGTTCTGAAATTGTGATGTTATTGGCTTTTTTGTCGTTATCATAAAAACAATCGCTTTGTGATCTGTTCTTAATTTAAAACGAGTCTCATACAGGAAATGTTTGAAATGTTGTGTTAAGTGGACGATTGCCAATAATTCTTTTCTGGATATGCAATATCCTATTTTATGTTTCGACATTGCTTTAGATCCATAAGCAATAACTCGTTCTTCTCCGTTGTCATTTACTTGGCATAAAGCAGCTCCAATCGTATCGAACGACGCATCTGTATCCAAAACAAATGTCTTCGTAAAATTTGGATACATTAGTACAGGTGCTCTCGTCAAGGACTCTTTCAACTTATTAAATTCTGCTGAATGTAAATCCGTCCAAATAAAGTGTCTTTAGAAGTACTGCACATGGATTCCAAAGGTCTTGCCAATTTAGAATAATTTGAAATGAATTTCCTATAATAGTTGCATAAACCCAGGAAACTGTGAAGCTTTTTGACGCATTTTGGTTGTTGGAATTACCAGATGGTTTTATTTCATTTAGATCTGTTTTTATACCTTCTCTATTCACCACATGACCAAGAAAGTGCAGTTCATTTTGAAACAATTTACATTTCTCTGGGTTAATACGTAGACCTGCTTCTTGTACCTTTGAGAACAACTTTTCCAATCTATCTAAATGTTCCATTTCGGTTTTGGAGAATATCAGAATATCGTCCAAATATACTAACGCTTCTTTCCATAACATGTCTTTAAGAACATCATTCATCAACCGTTGGAAAGTTGCAGGCGCTGCAGCTATGCCAAATGGCATTCTTGTAAAACAGTACTGCCCCGTCTTCGTTGAGAATGCCGTTTTTAATTTTGAAGACTTTTCTAATTCCTAAGTCTATCGAACTGAACCATTTCATGCCGTTCAATGAATCCAGCATTTCATCAATATTTGGCATCGGAAATATTAGTCTCTCAGTAACTTGATTAAGCAGCCTAAAATCCAAACACAAACGAATTTCATTTTTCTCTTTCTTCCATACACACACCATTGGTGTATTCCATGGCGAGGAACATTTCTCTATGATTCAATTTTGTTTCAAATTCATGATAGCATCGTCAATATGACGTTCCAAATGAACGGGTTGTCTTCTCGGCTTCTGTGTAATTGGTGTTCCGGTTGTTTTAATTTCATGCTTGATCCATGATGTTTTGCCGATATCCCATTTCCCAGTCATGAAAATATTTTTATACTTCTCTATACATTTATATAAATTAGTACCCTCGCGAAGGTGTAATTTTTCTTTAGCATTCCGAAATCTATCCGCTGATGTGTGTTTGTATTTATTGATATATGGGTCAATAGTGCAGGTTGATATCATTCTTCGGTATATCTAAATGTTCTATTGGTACATTTATTTCATTTAACTTATTCATTTGACACCTGAGTTCAAATCCAAGAGTTTTAATTAGTTCAATTCAAAATATAATCGAAGGAGATACTTCCTTTGATACATAAAAAAGTTGTCGTGTTTTGATATTCCTCCATTTCATCTCTATATAACATACTCCATCCAATTCCATATTCGTTCCATTTGCACAAACTGCTGAAGTGGTTGTATTATTATTTAACAATATCTTAAATTGTTGAACTAATTTCAAGTTTATAACATTAATTCGGGCACCCGTGTCAAATAAACAATTCATTTCTATATCTCTACACTTCGTTTTTATGTTCGGTCGTCCATTAAAAACATTATAGTCTAATATGCTCTGATTGTTCATCTGAAATTCAGTTGTCTTATCTAAAAAGCACAAATCATTTTTTTTCTATCAATTTTCCTACCAACATCTTTCTCTTTATTATAGACTATGATTTGGCCAAACTTACTGTTATCTTTGATGACCTCACACTTTTTTTTACCATTTTCATTACTATTATTTCTGCAATTTTTATTATTTTTAAAACTATTATGAATACTATTATTAAATACATAATTATCAATACTTTTATCATAAATATTAATATTTTTATCAAAATTATTTTTAAAATTATTATAAATATTATCATTACAATTTACATTACTAATATAATTACAAGAATCCAGACTAATCTTACTTTTTAATGAATGGCTCCAATCATCTCCTCATCTGATTGAGCCTCCGCATTTGGGTATCCATCCGTTTTCAACTCTTCGATTTGTGATTCATCTGCGTCATCGATCCCGGCCACAGATCGTTGAACCATTCGATGTCTTCTGTTATTATTCCAATTGTTTTGGCTCGATTGGGTTGTTTGAAAACCTTTTCTGAAACATTGATAAGCCAAATGACCTTGAAACTTATTCACTGAACACTTCAAGTAGGGACATTCTCTTCTTATATGCCCTTCACCTTTGCAGCCATAACAAATCTTAATATTATTGGGACAATCTCGGCGAACGTGACCACTTTTTTAGCACCCATAACATATCACTGTATTCCGACTGTTTCCATCATAATTTTGTCTCACTGGCATTTGCTTGTTGAAATTTCTTGTTTCTGAGATTCTCTTTTGTTGATTTGTTTGAATTGGGAATGCTGCTCTCTCTTTAAAAACATTTGCGAATGTCTTCTGTCGATGGATATTTGCGATTTCTCCCGCTTGGACTTCCTTCTTAATATTGTCCATTTTTTCGATCACTGCATTGATTGTTTCTTGGGATTTTGCTTCTTCCATATAGATTTGTTTTTTCGCATCTATATCATCCACTCAATGTATCAAAAACTATGACATTAATTCTGGTTTGGTCCATTTATGATTGAGGATTCGGTCAACCATCTTTTCGATTTTATTGCAATATATAATCGCTGAATCTTCACCTTTCCTGTAGTTGATTATTTCTTGCAGATCTTGAATCAGCGATGTTGGTCTTTTGAATGCTTTCCTGCGTCGGTCAACGAAATTAAAAATCTTACTGTCCACATTTTCATACGTGGCAAGCAAATCACGGTGTATAAATACTTTAACCAGCAGTGGTTGTAATGTCTCACTGATTTGTGAAACCTCAAAAAATCGCTGGGAATCCAGATCTCCCACTCCATTATACATTTGAGGCACCAGGTTATTTATGGTACTTGGCGTGGTCGCCATGTAAGTACTTTCCATTATAACAAGAAAATATTGCAAAACACAAAATCTAGCAAAATTTATTAATATTCAAAATTTTTGCCAAGACACAATATTAAAACAAATCAGGAGTTTATAAAATTAATCTGGATCCAAATTACAATTTAATATATATACAGGGTGGCCCAATGGGTACGCAGCCTATAATTTTTGTATAGAGGTATAAATAATAACACATTAAAAAATATTTTATTTTTAAAAACGTTTTTTGATTTTTTAATAGTTATTTTATTATATCATTTTTAATTTTAAAATATTTAATAAGCATATTAACATAAAATATAACTAATAAATATATAGAGGCTGCGTACCCATTGGGCCACCCTGTATATACAATATGATAATTTAATATAAATAGTAATATATAAGTTAATTTTCCTCACAACAACACTCAAAAATTCAATTCTCGATCACCACTCAAATTTGCTCTCAAATCGATATCGATTGGAAATTGAATTTAAATATAATAGCGTGAAATATTCGAGACGTTATTTATCGATACCGATCTATTTATGAACGATTATACCGAATGACTGCGTTTTTTCGTGAGGAAAAGGATATTCAATTGTCAGTGAAAACTTTTTCTTGTTGTTTTATGAATTTCAAAATCTATTGAGATAACGTATGATTGAATTTGAAGTAGAGGTCGAATTCGATTTCACTGAGAGAATTTTCCGTATTTTTATTTATATGATTCTATCAATTAAAATCTAAGGAAATTTTTCGACAAAATTTTTTTTTATTTATTCGGTTTATTGTCTCAAAGAAATTATTTTTTCTGATGTTCGATCACAAGTATCAAATGAGATGGATAAAACACATTAATTATCTTGATCGATTTAAAGAAAACGGATTTATTTGTTTTCGTTGAATTGGGAAAATTATCATTTTGATTTTTGATGGTTTGAAATATAAAACTATTCTTTAGTTTATTAATTTATCTCTAATTTTTATTTACCGAAAAATGTTTGGTTAATTATTTATTTATTTTTCAATCACAAAACATTTTACGTTTTTGAGAAGTTCAAACTGTTGATGAATATGGATCGCAAATTTAAAGGTTAGCGTCTAAGATTGATGATGCGAAGATTATTTAACGCAGAATTCATGGCCGGGTTGGCGATTGAGTTATATTAATAGATGGAGCTTGAACGAGATGGGGACCAATCATGTGACGAAATGATTGAACGCAGCCGAAATTATTTAGGAATCAAAGAGAGCCTTCTAAGTCGGACTATGGTAGCAGTGTCGGAAAGGAGCCCTGACAAGGAGTCAAATAGATTTAATGAAAGAGAAAATTACACTAGAAACAGCAATTGGAAGAAAGCAAATTATATAGGATACCGTAATATATCTCAAAATCGACAATACCAAGTTGCGGAAATTGATGAATGCAATCATAACAGCGAATACGAAGAGACTAGATCAAATCAAAGAAAGGTAACAAAAAGAGTGTTCCCAGATAAGAGACAAAGGTAAGAAAAAGATGAGGGAAACGAGGAGGCACAAACGCAAGGAGAGGTGATCAATGTGCTTCATTAAGTGATGAAATTAAGTATGATTGTGTGTGATTGTAAATGTAATTGTATGACTGGAAATACCCCTCCTAAGTTTGTAAATTAGATTGTTGGAAAGAAGATTGTGAAGAAAACTATTTTAGTAGTAAAATGGAACAAAAGAGAAACATAACAAAGAATGAAGAAATTTTGAAAATAACAAAGCTTAACATTAAATATGACAAACTTGATGGTAGACCAAGTAAAGATTTTTACATTAAACATAGAGAAGTACACTGCTTTTTAGACACCGGTGCTAGAATAAATTGAAGCAAGTTTAATTAAAAACATACAAAATATTAGGATTAGAGAATTGTGAAGATGTTTAGCATGTGTAAATGCTTTGGAATTAATAAATTATGAACCAGTTCTCTTGAAGATTAAAATTGAAGGAAACCAAAAGAATATAAAATTTGATATTGTAAAAGGAATGAACCCAGAAATGATAGCAGAAGTAGACTTTTTGGATAATTTTGGGATAAAGCTGATTAAAAATCAATACAAAATAGTGAAGTATTTATGAAGACAGATTGAAAAGGATAACAGAACTATACAGAGGTAAAGTTGATTTGATGAACATGATAAATGAGTTTAAGCCGATATTCATGACAGATAAATGGGATATTGGGAAAACATCATTGACGAAACAATAAATAGAAACTAATGAACCAGTATTTGTAAAACCGTACAGATAATCAAGACATTTTGATGAAAAATTAGACGAAGTAATTAACAATTTGAAGAAAATGATATAATTGAAAAATGTAGTTCACCATGGAACTTTCCATTGGAATGCATCTGGAAGAATGAGAAACAAGAAATACGAGTGTGCATGGATTTTCGACAATTAAATAAAGTTACTCACAGACCATCATTCCATATGCTTAATGTGGATGATATGTTGAATATATTAAACGGCGCAAAGTATTTCAGTACAATTCACTTAAGAAACGCAAACTATCAAGTTGAACTTGATGAAGAATCAAAGATTAAAACGGCATTCTCTACAAAGAATGGCCAATATTGTATTAAAAGAATGCCTTTCGGAATAGCAGCCACTCCGGCCCCCTTTCAGGAACTAATGGTGAAAATTCTTGCGGAATTAAACTGGAAGGAAGCAGTGTATATCTTAACGGTATCTTGATATTTTCTAAAGATAAGAAAGAACATCTACAAATAAAGAACGTGTTTCCAAAAATCAAAAAATTTGGTTTGAGGATAAATCCAGAGAAATTAGAAACTAGTCAATTAGAAACTGTCTAGTAGAAAACTCCAAGTTTTTGGGCTACGTAATAAGTAAAAATGGTATAGAAACAGATAAAACAAAGATTGATCAGATTAACAAGTTTCAAAACCAATCATGTAATAAACATCTAATGAGTTTCTTGGGTTTAAAAAATTATTACAGGAAATTTGTAAAAAATTATGCAAGATATTCGAAAGTTTTAGAAGGCATGTTTGGTAAAAACAAGGATAAGAAAATATTATGGACAAAAAAATGTGACGAAGCTTTTCAGAGATTAAAAGAAAGAATAATCCAAACTCCAATTTTGGCATATCCAGACTTCGATAAAGAATTTATATTGGACATAGATGCAAGTTTCGATACGATTGGAGCAGTACAGTCAATCTTTTGTAGCATAATGTTGATCTGTAGCCCGACTGTCCCAGAGACAACGAAAACAGGAATATTTTGTATATACGCCTTGTAATCCAAGCAAAAATACAATCGTCTTAAAGTTTCCACAGACCTCCCACTTTTATTTGAAGTAATCAATCATTTGTAATAAGAGTTTCACATTTCCGTACTCTTCTTTGATGTAGAAGGAATGGGCTATTGGGATAAAAGGGATAATATTACCGTTATGGAGTAAAACAGTCTTTAGGCTACTACTTGAGCTGTCGATAAATAGACGCCAGTGACTTGGATGATGTTCATAACCAATTTCTTGAAAAAGCCGTTTGAGCAGTAGCACAACGAGTCTTTCATCGTATAAAACTTCGAGAAACGTTCATGTCGTTTTCGATACATTGATGATTTACTGGTTGAATCCAGCAAATTCCTTTCTTTCAAACGAGAGGTAAGTAGTTCAGCATTTGATTTCGTAAGTCCTAGGTCTCTTATTAAGTGATCAAGCTTCTGTTGATTAGGAAAGTGCTGGACATTCTTTGGACTTTTTTCAACAAAATCCGCGTCAGCGTCACTATCTTGTTTATGACAAAACTTATCGTCAGAGATGGCTTTTAGGGGTTGTGGTTGAGGTACTAGTAATTGTTTAGAGTGGAGCACGGGGCTAAAGATGATGGGATTTTGGGATAAATAAGACTTTTTCGATCTCTAGGATTTTTAAATTTGGAAATGTCTACCATACAGTAATAGCAATCATCGTGGTGATTTTTCGGCTCTCTCCATATCCGAGGGATTCCAAAAGGCATTCTGCTGAGATTTCCATTTAGCCATTTTCCTAAATTTGACCGGTAAGTATTACAACTGAAATGTGGCGCCAATGATTTGTCTTGATCAGTGACAGGAACACAAAAGTAAGCCTCATAAGCAGTGCATAATTTACTACTACTTGAAAATGCATATTTTCGTTGTTTTTGAGCTATATAATACCCACTTATAAAGCAAAAGGAGTCGTGCAAGATTTTACAAGTTCGCTTGCTCGTCATGGTAGGTAATTGAAAATACTTAATAATGTAAATGAGTTATTGATATGTTTAAACAAAAGAGAAGTCTATTGCGTATTAATCTAAAACAGAAAAATAGAAAATAAAGAAAATATTAAATAGCGGCAAATAATTAGATGGTGTGCAAAAACTAATATCATAATTTTAATCAGCATACTCAAATTGTGTAAGGAACAGAAATTGTTTTACGGGAAAAAATTGTTACACAGAATTATAATTCTTGATGTTCTTTTAATGATTTTGAAGAATGATATTAATTTAAACAATTTAAACATATTTGATTTGAATTGGTATTATTTGAAAATATATTAATATTTTTACAAAAAAACAAAATGATTTTTATAATATAAAAATTACAACCTTTTGGTACATAATGCTCTAAATGAATTGAAGTTATTTTTTTACTTTCTACTGAAGAATTTTCATTTAATTAAAAAATATTTTTTTTGTATATTATTTTGCTTATTAATTTTTTTTAATATCTTCTGATGAAGATAAGAAATATCTTTTAAATTTAATTCATCCCAATATGGTTTATAATTATTTACTCTATCTGAATGATTTTCTTCTGGGTGTAAATATGCTAAAACACAACAAATAAAACAATATTCCTCTTTATTTTTAATATTTATTATTTTTGTAGATTTAAATGGTAATTCAATATATGAAGATCCAAGTTTTGATTGATACTGTAGTAAATCAATTCTAACGGATATAAATCTATCATATTTCCAATGTGATTCCCTAAGTTCATATTCAATATTAATATTTTCTGAATATACAACTGAATCTGATAATTTAGCTTCTAATGTGTTAATATGGACAATTGTAGAAACTTTTGAATAAAACTTTAAGTAAGTCCCATCTTAATATTCTTCTCCATTGTCTTCTTTTGTTCTTATATATTTTACATTAATATGAATTTGAACTTTAAATTTATCATGATGGCTATTATAATATTTTTTTTAATAATATCATATTAGGTTGGTCGAAAAATAATGGCGGTTTTGGGACACAAACTTCAAAGACGTGCAAATTCACAGAAACAAAAAAACAGCCGTTTCTGCTGCTTTACGACCCAGTTTAAATTCGTACAAGAAAATTGCTCGAATTTTAATTTTTTCCATTATTAATTTAGCACCGTAAATATTCTAAAAAATAACAGCAATATGTTAATAATGGCTATAGGAATATACAGCTAGGCATAAGATTTCAAATAATATATAACACTAATGCATTTAAACTTATATACATATCAAAGTAGATAAACAAAGTATAAAGCTCAAAAACCGCCATTATTTTTCGATCAACCTAATATTCAGGAATCTTTTTATCTGGAGAATCTTCGTCTAAATTCGTTGTTAATTGAAATTTAATATCACTTCTAAAAGGTTTTATATTATAATCTCAATTATTCACATAGTCTATAAAGTCAAGATATTAATCTTTATGTTCAGAATAATTTTATTTTTATATGTAGTTTCATTTACTTTTGTTTGGTGTGATTTTGAAGTTAAATGTTTATTTTTATTTTTTTCTAATATAGTAACACCGCAAATTTCACATCTCCACTGATTGGTTTAATTTCCGCCCATTTTAAATATACAAAATTATTTAATTACTTTTATGAATTTTAAAATAATTAACTTTTGTGATTTTTTATATATAAGCTATGAATGTTTAATTTTTTTAACGGGTTCCTGTTAAAGTATGAGAGTTTTCACTTTGTTGGCTTTTGATATGCTCATATTCTTAATATGCTGCATATTCGCATATTCTTATATGGTATTATCTCCGTGAGGTGATTGTTGGGTAGGTTGATGAGGAGATGTTGAGATGATGTGGTATGAAATATGGGAGTTTTATTTTAAGAGTTTTTGGTAGTAGTAAGAGTAATCTTCGAACGCCCATGGGAGGGCGTTACGGACATTCGAAGGTTGGATGAGTTTGTGTTTTAGGTGATTTTATAGTGATTTTTAATGTTGCTATTGGTTCGATTTATTAGTTCTTACACTACTCATATCACGATAATCCAAGAAAACTGTCAACATGACATTTATTTTCGATCAACTTTCCTGTTGGCTTCTTGATCAAGATTATAATTCATTAACACCAAAACTTTATTAATAACACAAATAACAATTATTTAAACAATTTTTCTTGAGGAACTTTCGTTTTCTTTTGACTAAATTTCTTATACATAAAAATATGGAATTATAAATACTGATAATTATTTATTAAAACGAAATTTTTAAAAATTAAATTATTTTCTTTAATTTTATAGATTAAACATTCTATTATTTGATAAAATTTGATTTAAAATCAGCAAAATTTATTTTAACCCAAATTAACAAAAAAAAGAGTTTAACGTTTTATTTATTATCAGTATTTAAATTTAAAATACAATTCACGAAATTAAAATACAATTTATGAATTTAAAATACAATTTTTATTATTTAAAATACAATTTACAAATTTTAAATACAAAAATATTTAATTTAAGCAATATTTAAGTTTATTATTATTTAATAGCGATTCATTAATTATAAAATTTTTAATGGCAGTTTCTATAAATATTTTTATTAATTATTTATCGAATTTTAATTGGAAGAATTTCCAATTGGCTTTTAAATTTAAATTATCTTTTTTTTATTACATCTCTGAAAACAAAAAATTCATAAAGCTATTCTTCCGAATAACTTTTAAAATAAATACAAAACAATTAAAACAATATAATTAAAATTCAAATATTTATGAAAATAACTTTTTTAAAATTAATTAAGATATTTTTTTAGTTATAACTGTTTTAGAAAACTTTTGATTTTAAATATTTCCTTATTTTAGAGATTATTTATAAAAATAAATTATTTCAAAAATTTAAAGTCTTCACATTCCACCCGTTTTTTTTGAAATTTTTGAATTTTTCAACATTCAGTATTATTTGTCTATCATTTGTATCCTTCAGCCTAAAACTCCTATCATGAATCTTTTCTATGATTTCATATGGTCCCTCAAATCTGTCTTTGCCTTTTGTTCTTATTTTCTTCTGTATCCAGACCATATCTGCAACCTTGTATACTCTTTTGGTCTCATTTACTTCCGGAATGTTCTTTTCTTTTATTCTTCGACAATCATTTCGAGAATATCCTTACTCATCAAAGAAAATAGAAAGACGTCATATAAAGAGAAAATTTCTTTCGAGTACACTTTGTCAACAATACACCAGCATTTTCGGTTAAATATTTATTGTGGTATTAACTGGTTTCACTTTAACCTTACCTGAATCATTGTCATTTCGATAAACGAATTCAGAAAAAAACAAGGTTACAATTATTTTTTATCGTGATTCGTTCAGAATTGTTATTTTGTTCTATTCAATACACAGCTATTCTAAATATTTATATTGCGTGTTATTCTCTGACTTGTTTAGAATAAGTAAAAATCGGTTTGTTTGTATATCTTAACTCGTTTAAACAAATCGATTTTTACAATACGCCTATAATAACATATTTTTAGTTCTATCACTTATCGCATTACACAAAACTAGCATATAAGGAAATTTAAGAAAATGAAAGCTCCTTTATAAGGAATAATTATTTACAATTCTACATATAAAATCACCTTTAAAAGCTATTTATATACTTAACTTTAATTATAATTTATTTTATAAAAAATTTCGTTGTTTTTATTAAGTTTTTATTGACCTTTTTCTAATTAAAAGAAACAGATCTTTTAAATTTTTATTAAACAATTTTGGAATATTAATTTATAAAGACCAAGGCAGAACGAAGCGAAAGAAGCTATTTGTGTATTTAAGACGAGTTGAAAATTATTGATGCGTGAAATTGAAAAGCAAAATTGGAAAAGGAAATATGATACGATAAAATGTATTGTTTCCAAGTGGTTTCATCAGGCGTGCAGTGCAATCATTTCGATTTCTGCGCCTTTGGAAATGAAAAAATTGCCACAAATTGCTAGGTAGCTTAATTTAGATTTAAACGAATACTGGTTGGCTTCACAGATGGAACTTATCAAATAATATATCTGTTAGGAATTTTTTATGAAATATTTTTAAAATTTTTGAAATAATAATTGAATTCAAAGTATCAAGAACTATATAAAGTTATATTAACTATGATAAAATTTCGTAACTGTAAATTAAAAAAAATGAAATTATTTAATTGTCAGAAATTAAAGAGTCAAATGGATTATTAATACTATATTTATTTTTATTATACCGGTTTGAGATTTATGAAATAAATAGTTCCTCAAAAGTTAAAAAAATAAATGAATTTAATTTCGATTAAATATGTTTAAATAAAATGTATTTTTTTATTTATTTTTATAAAAAGGATATATAAAAATTGGGAATAATACTACTTATACTTGTACATCAACGAACAATGATTCTTTGAGCTCTTGACTCGTGAATCTTAATGATGAATATATAATCAAAAATATAATATTGAGTCTTGTGAACGCAAGTTTAGTATTTCGAAAATATAATTTGATTAAAGCTTTTTTAATACAACTATTAAAAAATATAATAATATATAATAGAAATGATATAGCGGCTGATTTAATTATTTCTTCAAAAATATTCGTAATTTACAAAGTGGTGATTCAGTTTTAGTAGGACAAATCAAAACCAATAATTTTGTGTATAATATCAGTTGCAACGACGTCCATGGACAATTTGTAAGAATATAATTGGAACAGAATTATCTCTCCCTCTGTGAAGTTGATGTTTTTTGGAGGTAACTTATAATCATTTTTATATAAAATTAGTACAGTTTTTAATAATATTTTTTTAGAAAAAAATGATTACAGATAATTTTATTTTATAAGTTCTAATTTATTATTTAATAAAAAATATTTTAATGGGTAGACTTTAATAATTATGCTGAATAATAAATGTGCTGAGTATGTGTTTGAGGAATTTTTAAGTAAAAAAGAAAGAAGCATATTTATTTTAATATGTAAATTTTTTAATTCAATTGTGAGTTTTGTTTTATCGAAATAAATGAAATGTTTTGACGAATTTTGAAAGGTTGAATTTATTGAGGTCGCAATTGTGTGCATTTTTGTCTTTTTGAATTAATTGAAATAAAATTATTATTGACACAATTCGTTGTTTTGTTTTTCGTTGAAAAATTAAGTCGCCATTGTAATTGAATTATTTTGAATCAAAATCATTTCAGCTGTAAATATGAATTTGTTTGATTTCAGTTTACCATCATTCGATGATTTCATGAATTTCACTGCGTATTTTTCATTTATCTGTTGGCAAAAAGAGAAATGGATTTCTGCAATTTTATTGATTCATATTTTCATAACGGTTTTGATTCTTTTGTGTCTAAATAAAGACAAAGTGTTTGTGATGATGAGCGGTTTTGTGTTCCTTTCGAGTTAGATTGGCGAGTTGGCCGTTTCTGGTTTGAAAAATTGTCCAATCGTGATTAATTTGATATTTATAATTATAATATCGAAAGTTCACGATCGAAAGAAATCGATTCACGTCGGTGAGTCGGAGATGAAAGAATCAAATCAGAAATTCAAGAGAATTTCGAGTAAATTAAAATTAAATTTTCCCCCTCGACGCCACGTCCGCCCCACTACTACAGGGTATTGCAGCCAAGCGGCGAACGCTCTCGCATCAGTATGTGAATGTTATACAAACATGTATCAGTATGTACTATCATCTTGACTTCAACATGTCTCTGATAGTTCATGTACTCTACTCGTATCTGAACTTCCTCCTAGAAAACATTTTCACTGTTAGCAACAAAAATGACGAAGGCTTCAATCTAACATTTCAGTAATACAGTCACACTATCAAGAGCAGTGGAATACTTTGATATTGAAAGATTATTGTTGGACCATTCCACTTGATTCCCCAACAAATTAGTAAAAACGGAAGTCCACTGTCAAGTTATGTAAACAAATGGACAACTTTAACAAATTTTCTCATATTGTACAGAAAATAAACTTAAAATTGAATTTTAGTCATATTTAAAGTTTCCGAATTCTAATACACAGTTTTCTTTTTTGGTATCCAAATATATTTTAAAAATGTATTTTTGGTAGCAAAAAATATTATGCATTAAACATACTTCTCAACTAAATTATTTGAAAAGTCTCTGTTGAAGCCAATTTAAAACTTAAAATTATATAAATCTTCTGAGTCGAGGCTAGCACGCTTTAATAAGAATAAAAAAACAACAAAAAACCCATCGTAAATGCACCTCACATCACGCACAAGAAAGCCTATATACAGTTACCACTTAGACAAATCAGGATTATGTACAACCCCGAAAGAAGGATAACATCCTTACACAAGACACACGGAAGTAGACACACTTCTTTCCCCATTTCAACCAACATTCACAAACAAAACCCACTTTCTCTACAAGAATTATAACTTAAACCAAACTTTTTATAAATATTTTAAAACTAAACAGTTAAGGAAAAATATGTTTATTATCAGAAAATATTAAATTTGGTATTACTAAAGGTAATTTAACTTGATCGGAAAGTAAGTTTAATATTATAGATGGATCATACCAACAATGCAACTTTAATACCCTGTAAAAATATTTAAACATGTATCTTATGATATACATATGTGATAAAAAGTACAGTTATGTTAATTTATGTGATGAAATAAATGAACCTTTGACTTTGTGTTTTATATTGTTTATTGTTGTTGTTTACTTTGTATAAATGTGATTTGAAATAATATTTGTTATTGTGAAAGATTTTGTTACTATGAAAAAAATGTGTAATAATCAATTTAAAAATTAATTACTACAAATTTGTTAGTATCTGTAAAATTTATTATTTCGAAAGTTGCAAAATAATAAATTTTACTCACAAATAAATAAAAATTGTAACGACTTTCTAACGCAATTAATTAACAAAGTAATTAACAAAAAAAATTAATAAATAAAAGTAACCCGTGCATCAAAGAAAAAAAATTTATTCCGTTTTACAACATTAAACATTCTCAAATACGCGGTAAATAATTATTTTTGTCTTTATTGAATCAATCCTTAATATTGATTTATTTTTAGCTTTTCTTGTGATAAACAATATTCTCATTTTCGACGGCCTTTTTTATACCATTTATTGTTAAATTTGGTTTAATAAGTTTTCTTTTTATTTGATCATTCTGAATAAACTTAATGGATATAAAAAGTATTATCACAAAAAAAAATAATATGGAGCAAATGATAGCCCAAATGAAGGCAATTGTGCATAAGTTAATATGATTGTTCACATTCTGAGTAATCTTGAGATGGGCTAAATAGGGATTATTTAGAGAAACATTTACTCTTACAGATTTTTTTCCATCGTTTATTTTGGGAGGATTCATTCTGCGAGATTTAATAAGATTTTTTCCCTGATTATTGACCATGGTTTATCAGCTGTATGAGTTGTCATTAAAGCAGTTGTAGTTGGAATCACTTGGAATCGATACAGTAAAAAATATCTGATATATTTTGTAATGTACTACTGAATCTTCATAGTGTATTGAAAAAAATTTTGTAATGACTTGATCTCAGCCAGTACTGTGTAACTTGAGTGTTAAATTGAATATTCTTTCCTCAAAAGATTCTTAGCCTCATCGTACAAAAAAAAATATGAATCACGACATAAATTCATTATACATCACATTCGTCTCACGCAAGAAAATTTATGTACAAAAAAAACAACTAATGAAACCAAGACTTTGTACAAAAGCGAAAGACAGAATATAACATCTACACACAAAAACCACGAAAGAGGATTTCACAGTATCTTTTCATTTGTATTCTATTTCATCAATAAATGATCGAAAATTCTGTTAAGTTTATAACATTTGTAATACAAAAGTATAATGCGACAATATTTAAGGCTTGAATTCAAAAGATCCTTTTGATGTATGACTTCACAGTTTTTTAATGTTTAAGTTACTCATCCTCTCGTTTGTCAAACCATATTTTGGGAAATTATATTTTTGCTGCAACTTTCTTCTAAAACTTTTTTGTGCTCAGATTACCTGAGGTAACTCTGCTTTGATCATTGAAGAAGATCAAAAGGAATTAGCTGCAAAATCATTCAATAATCACAACTAGAACTTTTTCATGGCCTTCTACAACGCCACTTTGTAATTGCATCCAATGTTTCTTGCCCTTATTGTTCACAGAGCACCCTACTTCATGCAATGCAATCCTTTGACCCTTCTTTCTTAAAGAAATTACAGTTCTTTCCTCATAATCGACATAAAAATTTCAAATTTACTCACTATTTATGTATTTGGTGGTCGATAATGATCGGCTATTATCGGGTGATAATTCGATCAGAACGGGCGATGTCGCGCATTCGATTATCGATACGAGGATCGACGATTTCGGTCGATCGTTGCCGCCGTTGTTGGAATCATTCGGCGAGAAATTCGATGCCGGTGAACTGGATTCCGCGAGGACGGAAAGGATGTCGATGATTTTACAATTGGCGATGAGATTCGATTGGACGATCATCGGATCGGATTTGTGGTAGAGGCGGTAGAGGAGCACGATATAAAACTCGAAAAATAATTTGAAAAATTGTAAAATTTAATAAAATTTATTTATAACACTGGCATTTATCAACTAAAATAGTGTATTAAAACAAAAACCAATTTTGATAAAGATTCAATTTGCATGAAAAAAATCATTTGATTTGTATGATCATTTGACTGAGAAAATTTGTAATTATAAATAAGAAATATCGGATTTTAATATATATTTAATATTTATAAATACCGATTATAATTTTGTGTCACTACAATGTAATTAATTATTTTCTTGTGAATAAGCAACTTATAACTCAGTATTAGTCAGAACCACTTACAACATATTAATGTTGTATCAGTCTTAAACGCATATATATATAAATATATATAATAAATTGAATCAAACTTTATTCCATTAAAATATACATAAATTAATTATATGTGACAAAAGCTGAGAAAAGGGACCACAAGTAGGAAACATAGTTAAGAGTGCAACGTTGTAGGTCTCTATATAGTTAACAACTGTGCAAAAAATCATGCTGATATTCCATCATTTGACTCTTCTACAGATATTACAATGGTTATATTCGTAAAAACTCGTTTTTGAGAAAACGTGAATTGAAACATTATGTTTATTAAAATTACTGTTACACACAAAAATTGTAGTTTGTAGTTAAGGCCTATAAATAGGTCAGAACAACAAATGATGCATACTGTATTCAGGGGCATGGATTGACCTATTGAAATAGATAGAGAACTACTTTTGCCCCATTTTTGACCAATCAACTAGTACAGACGATTTCTGGGCTTTCTGTTCAGCGACTTGTGGTCCCTTTTCTCAGCTGCGGTCAAATATTACAAAAAACAGTTATAAATATCAATAAATTGAAACACACGAATCTAATAATACAGAAATGAATGATTTAAATAATATTTAAATTCCAAACATTCAACCACACAAACAAAAGTAGCTCCAACTAAAATTTTAACTGAAAACAAAGTATGGTACAAGACAGGAAGCAAACCAGTAAATGTCGATGATTAACCTTCGAGGGGTTTTACGCTGTTGGGATGATCGACATACGGTGACCCAGTTGTTCTTTTCAGAAATAAATTCGGTATCTCAACTGAGTGACGCAGATTCCACATTTGTCTCCGTCATTGAGTTATAGGTACCCGGGATCATTATTTTGTTGTCTTGTTACACTGTTACAGCAATTGACGTGTTGGTATTTTCAGAATTAGTTTTCCTAATGAATATTATGACGTTTCCTGATTTTCCTCGGCGCAAATGTCAATTTCAAGAAAAATGACTTCAATCCTAAATTATATTTCTATAGCAATGAGCAACGAAGCGACACATAAACAGCAACAGCCGCCCGTCAATCAAGTGCATGATTCGTCAAATGATAACAGCAGTCAAACGCACGAATGTAGCATATTAGAGGTTCTTGGAAACTCGTCAGAATTATTAATATCAGACATTAAAACTTTTATTATACCACAAAAAATGTTTAAATCTAATATTTAAACAAATTTATTTTTTTTGAGAAACT
>MQRK01242258.1:8524-23999 GCA_001938485.1 Girardia tigrina | reverse complement strand
AAATATTTAAAAATAAAAAATATCTTTAATGTATCTAAATAATATTAAATATCTTAAAATTAAAAATGTCAAGAAAACAAAAATATTAAATATTTATTTATAAATAAAAATATTTTTAAAAAGCATATTTTGAAAATAAAGTTTAAATAATTTTTTTTGAAATAAATTTTCGAAATAAATTTTCAGGATTTTAAAAATTAAATCGAAAAGAATTTAATAGATTAATTTGGGTCGAGATAATTAATTTTAATTAACAGGAAAATTTGTTTTAGAAATGTGAATTGTTATATTAATAAATTTTGGTGTTTAAAAAAAATGATTTCTGATATAGACGTTGCAACCACCTCTCACAAATTCAATATTTGAAAATGTGTTTATTAAGAACACCAATTTTACTTTTCATATTTTTATTCACACAACAATTTAGATTGTCCTTAAGACCATCTTTGTCAAAGCCTTCGTACGAGTGCATTCTAACTAAATTGATTAATGATTTTAATCTTATTATTTTTAGCAAACGGAGACATAAATAATTTGTTAAAATATTTACTCAAAATTTATTGGATAAAAAATAAAATAATTATTAATTATTTAAAAAATATTAATTTGATTTATTTATTAAAAATTGTAAAAATTAATTAACGTATTTAAAATTTTAAAATTAAAAATAAATTTAAACATAACATATTTTCAGATAATAAGAATTAAAATATTAATCATCCATCTGGGTAGGAGAGACACAATTCCAAATCAACACACAACGTGCAAGATATAAAACAACATTCAAAATATTCCTCACAGTGTTTATGTCTATTTTATTTAGTATTGATTTAAACATTTATTTAACTTTAAAAAATTTATTTTTGTGTTTTTGAAAATATCTTTTTTTTAAAATTGTATATACTTATGCCAATATTTTAATTGAATATACGTTGATAACAGAGTGTGCGCCGCGTGGCTACAGCACCACTCGCTACAGCGAGTGGGGCATCTCGGGTCGAGGGGAATAAAAATTTAATTTACTCGATTTGACCATCCCGAATTGCCCCGTGTACATTCGCAGGAATTTCAGACTGTTGTACGACCAAAAAGAACTGGATCTCTAATGAAAGTCTTTCTGGATATATTCATGACTGATGATCAACGGATCTATGACAGTTCGTTCAGTTTGCCATCGAGAAATGTGTTTGCAGCACTGTGTAAAACCCTGATTTCTGTGCGTTGTTCACTTGCCGAACAATATGAATTGATCGAATCATTTAGCTCCAGACAAATAGATTTTTTAGATTGCAATATTAGTTCTTTTCAACAATAAATGTTCGCAATGTTGGAATTTCCATTTCTGCATTGTTCCTAACAATAATGTAACCGATTGGATTCAATATCGACTGCATGCTCAAAATCTGTTTGGATTCTCCAACAAAAATAGACTGGAGAAGCGATGCCAGCCTCTTCAAACCGTAACGGAATCAAAAGGAAATCGATCGCACGCTTATATTGAATGGTGTATATGATCGGTCTGCTGTCTCTGTCATTTGCGGCCGAATGATGAGAAATACCGTACATTAAAGCAAGATCAAAGGTACTGATTACGACACAAGTGAGACAAAAATTTCATGAAAATAAGTCAAGACTTGTAAGAGTAAGGAATAAGCCAACTCGACGTTTTTCACCATACTTCTTTTCAGATCGACATGATCGATTTTATCAATGTCGGACTGCACGGCTGTAACAGCGGCTGAAAACTGATTGATGACGGAGCGTATTGTCACTCGAAATTTAAGTCGCGAAATCAAGAGTGGAATCAAAATCTACGACCGCGGGCTTTATTTCTTGTAATTTTTTGATAATAAATTCCAAAAAGGTTTCGTTCTTAATGTCTTTTGGGTCTATTAATTGGCAAAGGGAATCAATAGCTATACCGACGACTATTCTATTTGGATTCATCGCTTAGTTAAGATAATCCCATTTCGAGGAAAGATTTGAATTCCTCACTCGACAACAATTCGTCAAATGTTTCCTTGACCCAATTCATATTAGCCTTGGTAGCGCTCAGACTTTTGTTGACATCATTTTTTCAAGTCTCATCAAATTAAGACGGATTGGAAGAAGATCAATTTGCCTAAGATTAAGTAGAAATTTATCGCAAAACAAACGTTATTTTTTGTGAATTTTGAAATTACTTTTTTTAATTTTTATGTTTTTAAAAATTTTAAATTAACATATTTAAATTCTTGTAATTTTAAATTTCCCAGTTTCTTATAAATTTAATACATAGTTTATATTTTTAATTAATTTTAAATTAATTTAATTTTAGTTTTTGAGATTATAATTTTTAAATCAATTATTTGGCGAGATAAAACTTTAACTAACGCCTTATAACGATGACGATAGCCTGACCATGAGATTAAGACGTCTTGAGGCGCGTTGTCTTATCAAGTTCAAATCCATTTATTACAAAAGTTTAAATACTTCAACGTATAAATTAATAAAACTAAATCATTTTATTACATTTAAAATAGTATGAGTTCTGTCGATATAACCTCGCCGTTTCAAGCTCAGTTTTGTAATGAGCTAAAAAAGGGTCGGAGGAATATGAAGAAGGAATGGGAAAGGAAATGTTGGGACAAATAATTTCTAGATGCCGCTCCCCGTGAAACTGAACAAAAAATTAACCACTTTTCAATAATTATCCAATTTTATCCTTTTTTGAAAAAAAATATGTACTCAATCGAAAATTAGTTGTTAAATGTTGAATTATGAAATTAGTCGAAGTGTTCCAAGTAAATAAATTCAGTAATTAAAATAAAGATCAATTCGGTGAAATAAACAGATGTTATATGAGCACATGGAAATTATCACTATAAACCCCAGAGTGAAGAAGGTAAACGGTTGAAGACAAGTATTGGCCAATGTGTAAAGGTCGCTGTTCTAAAAGAAGTGCCAAATAACGAAGTCGAATCTCGAGCACATTACCTGAGACCACTTGATTAATCTGTTGGTTTCTTCAAGCACCATTGTTAGAATGTGCGAAAGACGTCAGCAAAGCACAGTGCAAATGATAATTTATATTGATTAAAATGCCTGGAAGGTGTCGATATCTGCCTCTGTAAATAGTGAATATTTTGTTTGAATCAACACCGGTGCTGGCTGCAATTAGTGCAGTATTCGGCAGTGCCATAATGACAATAGTGACGATGAGAGATGTGCAAATAAAAACGGTTTGTGACTAATGAAATGTCTGTGGTAAACAACCCTTGTAACAGAAGCCATCTAGAAAGAAAAAATATTTGGAAATTTCGAATTAGATTTAGGTCCATGTTGTACATATGTATTACTAGATCTTGTATAAATCGTACAGGTCCTTAGTACTAGTGAAAGGTAAAGTATTATTTTTAACAAAATTGAATGGAATTCTCAGAAAGTTTCCCTGTGAATATAATTTGTTTTGCAAATTAATAATGCAAAGTTTTCGGTTTTGATCGTAACACTTTCACTACGAGTACCAAATATTAACCAGTTAACCGGGCGTTCTTCTCTGCTAATATGTTATTTATAACGGTCTTGTTTAATTTTAAGTACGTTTTAAATACGCAAACCTGATGTCATTATGTTTTATTCTTTGCAAGTTCAAGAGCACAGCATATATTTTGGGGACCACTATCTACGCTCTTCCTATTATGCACTTGGCGTATATACACGTCATGCCCGGTTAACTGGTTAAACAAAGTGCTGCTGAAACACCAAGCAAAAGACTAATTTTCATTGAATAATAAATTTTATCGGTACCTGGAATGTTGAGAAACTTATTCGAAGATGAGAAGTTCAGGAGTTTGTAAGGTCAGCAAAGGCAAGAATGGAAATAATAAAGAGGCTATTAAGAACATTGAGACAAGTCGCGTTTGAATTTTTATTGCAATTACATTTAGAGTCATTAAGACTCTCAGAAGGTCTTTCATCGTTTGTCATCCATCTAATTGGTTTTCTTATTTCTGTTTTTAATCATGATTATGCGAACAATTTTTCTAAGTTATTTTTTTAAATATTTAACCTCTAAAAATAATTAAAAATATTAATTTTTACCATTTCTCAATAAATCCCAAAATAATAAAAATGTCATCAAATTATTAAAAATACATTTAATTTAAATTTTACTAAAAATTATTAAACTTAATTTTAATTGTTAAATTAAAAATATGAACTTATAAAATGATTATTTTAATTATGTTCGAATAGTCAATCCTTTAAATTTAAATAAAAAATACCAATTTCCATCTGGGTGGAGAATCACCATTCTAAATTCAACATACTTAAATCAACATACAGCATCACTGCATTTACACATTCAAACAAATTAAAATATTCATCACAGAGACTAAGCAGATAACTTTGCGATGCTTAATGTGTATTAGTATTCCTTAATCTTAGTATTCCTTCGAGTTAATTCATTGATTCCTAAATAAATGTGAATTTCATCTGTCTGTCAAAAAATCTATGAAAATGAATGATATTTTCCAAAACAAACCAGATTTTGTTAAAGGCTCAGAGAAATATTCAAAGACTCATTCATAACACATTTACCATCTATCTCTCTCATGGACAAACCAATGTCCATATTCACTCATCAGAAGAATGAGAAGGAACGAGAGTCGGTCTCCATCGAATGGCAGCGAGAAAGGATATACTAGCCGAAATTTTATTTCAAAACACGAAATTATTTTCCTCGAAAAAGGAAGACGCAAAGTGCAACAATCGGAGCCGATGACATCGAAACTCATGTGAAAATATTTGTGCAAATATTTCTTCACGGGCAATATTGTCGACATTCAAAAGATAGAATGATCTAGTACGACATTCGTTACAGCACACTCCATCACACATCTGTGCACATTGCACCAATTGATCCGATTTGTGCTTCACATCAGATTTGTTAGAGACAGATCAAATTGCAGAGGACGGCATGATGGAAAACAAGTGTATATTGCATAAGTAAACTGGGAAAATATTTTAAGACTCAATTTCAAACAAAGTTAATCCCAGCTTTACAATCATATTTATTACTGTCCTTAAATTCAGTTTTAAATTCAACATTGTAAGGATATTTAATGTTATGTAAATGATGATAAGCAGCTTACTCAATTTGAGTCGTTCCGGTGTCCTCGGCCTCTTCAATCTCATTGTGAAGAAGTCTCAAGAGGTCATCCTTTAAATGTAACTGGTGCCTCAACTGGTTAATCTAACAAGACAACCTTATTCATTTACACAGTCGTGTAGTGTCACATTCATTACCGTATCTTTTGATGTTGATAACTGTTCCTCGACGGTAGCCAACCTTTGCTCCAACTGAATGTTCCTTTGCAGAAGATTTAATCCGATATTGGCGGCCTCATCCATATGAGCCTTTTGTTCCTCAACTAATAATCTTAAAGCAGCGCAGTCTTCATAGGTTTCTGTCATTCTGGTAACTCGTAATCCACACAAAACTGCAAACAATCTTTCATAAACATTTACTTAAGGATTCTAATATACATTTAAATGTGTGACATAATTTGGTTAGGAAACAAATTATGCAAAAAGAAGAACAATCAGAAAATTTTGCAAAGAAAACAGAAGTATTATTAAGGATATCATTAAAATATGATTTACTTATAATTTTAATTCTGTCAAATCTGATTTTCATAATTTGGTCGCCTGGATCGACTGTTTAATAATTAGAACCTTAGGAATTGTTTTATTTTTATTTAAAATAATCTTTCTAGTACCGAGTTTACAATCTCTTTCTGATTTCCGAAACTTTCAGAGTAACAGAACTTTGGACAATGTTTTACAAGGCCACAAATCAAAAAGTAACTTATTTTAAAATTATATAGGAGTATAAAAATATGTCATTCAAATCTAACTATATTGATAATATAATGCTACATAAATGATAAGAGTTCATTGAGACTTGTGCCATGTTTACAAAGGGTATAACCGGGTTTAAAAGGGAAATCTGCCCCCGCGGGTTTTTCGATTTGCACTTGGGTAGTGTTTTGACATTAATAGATAATTCAGCCAAATTTTCAGTTATTTATCTCAAACGATTTTCGAGTATTTAAAATAATATAATTTTTAACACAAATTTCTTAATTTTCCAAATATTTTCATAAATAAAATGGATATATGCAGTTGAAAAATTATTTTTTATATATTTCAGTTAGATAATATTCAAAATATTTGTTTAAATATTTATATTTAATTAGAGTTTTAAACAAGATATTTTGAAAAGAAAATAGTTTTTATTTTTTTCATAATGTTCCACCACTTCAAAAAAATGAAAAGAATCTTGAGTGTAAAGGAGTAAAAGACATTTTCTAAAAAAATTGGCGATTGACACTTTTCAAAAATGCGGTCAAAAAATTGAATTTAATTTTATTACATTTTTTTAAAAATTTAATTTTGAATTTTAATATTAAAAAATAAAATAGAAAAAGGTTTTCTTTAAAATACTCGAAAGCCGTTTGAGATAAATAGCTGGAAATTTGGCTGAATTATCTATTTAATGTCAAAACGATTCCCCAAGTGCAAATCGATAAATCCGTGGGGCAGATTTCCCTTTTAAACCCGGCTATACCCTTTGTACATTGGAGAGAAAATGAAACGACTCAAGTGAAAACCGATTATAGAGTTCTCAACTTGGCATAGTACTTGAATTGAGTGCAAAATAACAGCATGTAATTGAAAGAGACGACCCCAGTGAACATTCGACTATATTCTGACCAAATAAGCCAAGATTGGACACAAGACTGAAGATAAATGGAAATAAATGTCAAGAGCTTGAGATCGGGTGAATAAACTCTCTCGAGAATAGATACTTCATGACATTAATCATAAATATACCTCAATAAATAAAAAAACTACAATAGAACAGGTAATATAAAATGTTACAAACTTGGAACTATTATACATTTAAGTGATAAAGTATTCGTATTGTTTATTTTTTAGCCCGGGATCGGTCACTAGTTGGTCTAAAATACAGACAAATATTTGTTATTGAATTACCTCAATAAATCTGAAAATATACTACAATAAATAACTTAAAGCATCTTTGAGAGTGTTATCATAGAACAAATTTCGATATTTAGAATGACAACATTTTCTACATTTATAAAAGTCCATAAACTAATCGGTAGAAAGGACCACAATGCGACCGTTGTCATCATGTATACGTTTATGACAAATCTCGGATTAAAAGATGACAATGTGAGGAATACACAAAATAAACTGATAAAGGAGCAGAGAGCTAAAAGGTGCAATGTTGAGGGATCCGACCACCAGGACTGAAGGACTCACCTTTGAACTGCATTCATAGGAAAGATGTGACTCATTTGCTCTTTTCAAAGATAAGGACATGTTTCCTAATAAAATTTATGACTAAAATTCTATTTATTAAGTACCAACCACTTAATTTGTATCAAAACCAAAATCTTTTCAGAGAAAGGGTCAAAAACTATCTAAAAGCAAGATCATAAATACGTAAGAAGGCGAATGATGACTTACATTATTTGTTAATTTTGACCAAATTTATCTGTCTATACTTTTGGAAAAACCATTACATATAAAGTAATAAGAATACTAAATATTTACACTGAATTTCCGACAAAACTAATTTCTAGGGCTAAGGTGTTTCATTTCTTGATATTAGAAAAACTGTAACAAAAAAAACACAAAAATACTTAAAATTTACTGTTGTTTGTGTGAAGGGATAAGGAGGAATCCCGGTGTCAGGATTATAGGTCGAGAGACGACAAGTTGGAAGAAAGAAGGAGCTGCATATCATTTGCAGGAAGTGCTCATTTCCTAGAACACATAATGTCTAATTGCATCTCTTAACTCAGGAGGAATGGGCCGAGAGAGAGAAAGGTCAATATTAAATAGATAAAAGAACAAGGCTCTTATCCTTGCGATTCTTACTTGGATTTGATTTATGATTCAATTGAACATGGAGAACCTTTAAGAGATCTTTAAGAGAATAATACGGGGAATAAAATGAATAACGGACATAGAATAGAATCGGTAAAGGATGTTCACTTCACACAATGATGAATCTTTATAATGATATATGGCGTGTTAAATATCGATGGACCATTAATTATGTCAATTGACTTTTAATCTCTCAATCATAATAATAACTGATACGAATTATGCAGGCCTATTTTAGGAATGCTTAGAGCTATATATAATCATTTTGAAGCGATTTAATTTGCATATTTCATTTAGACAAACATGAATAAAGTTCCCCTGGGAGAAAATGCTTGGTATGGGCAAATAATTTGAGGCATCTTTCAAGCGAGGGCGAGGGCTAACGCTCCAGAATGTCCTTACCGCTACTAATTTTCCCATTTCCTTATCTCTAAAATACTTCTAAATGCATAAAAAGTAAGCAGTAAAAAGAAGTCAGAGATAAGATGTGCTCGAATTACCCTCTCGACCTAAGAACGCGAATACGCCCATCGAGAAGTCGTCTCGGTCTCATTGTCGCCACTCCTCGCAGCGCTCAAATGGAATCCCTTTAGCGCGCATTCGTACAATATATATCCAAATACATCAGTTTCAAATAAATGAATATAAAACATTTCGGTCTTCTTGTAAAATTAGAAAGTTCATAGCGGAGAAGTAAATTAATATTTATAGAACATGGAAAGATAAACACAATCAGTACATGATAGTAACAAATAGAAAAAGAAATGAGAGGGTTGCAGGAATGAAATTACCTCTGAAATAGCAGTCGTAGAGACCCGTGTACAGGCGAGAGGGGGTGCCCATTGGGTGAGCGGAGAGGCGGAATAACTAGAGCAGCAGCAGCAGCAGCAACAATAATCCGATATCGCTCACAGCACAGCACACTTATCGACAATAATTAGCACTCGTCACTAACGGCAACGGAGCGCACTGTCGCTACTTCACAATTGATTTTTCACTGACCGACACAGAAGAGCCGCTTGTGATTGGTGGCACACGCGCTCTTTCACGGCGCCCCCAGCGACCCGGCGAGACAGCAGACACACCGACAAGAGATTCCCCACAGTGTGGAAGGAGAGAATGCCAATCCGAGAACACACATTCGCACATACAAAAGATTATTCGAGAACTTGCAGAAAGAGAAAGAAATATTTCCTTAGAGTTTTGGAAAATCTCCACACAGAAAGAATGAAAGCAAAAGCAAAGCGAATGTCACGACAAAAGATGTGCTCCCTCCTGTAGAAACAACAGTGAAAACAGTACGCAAGCAAAATAAGAAAGTGTTAAAACACGTTATGGTCCAAAAGATGTTGAAATAAATTATATAATAAAATAATTAAAGATAAGTCATAAAATATTTCAAAATATTTAACACAATATCGAAAAAATGTTAAAAATTTTATATATTTTTAAACGGTTAAACTCCAAAAATATTCAGAATTTTATTTATAAAAAGAAAATTTAATCAGAAAATAAGTAAAATTAAATAGAAAAATAAAATTAAATAAAAAAGTATTAGGGTGGTGCATAAATATCCGACCATTTTTCATTAAAGCTGTTTATTTTTTAAAGCAAAGTGGTGTACGATTAATCTTCAAAGTATTCACCATTATCATCTATGGTCTTTTGCCATCTTTGTGGCAACAAATAGATGGCTTTGGGGAAAAAGTCTTCCTCTTTCGAATCAATGGAGTCATCTATGCATTTCTTGACTTCATCGCGGGTTTTGAAATGTTGTCCTGCGAGATAATGTCGGAGAGACCGAAATATATGAATATCTGTTGGAACCAAGTCCGGTGAATAGGGCGGACGCAGTAGAGCCTCACATCCAAGCGCTAAAATCATATTTTTCGTCGCCGACGCAACATGAGGTCTAGTATAATCATACAGCAATATAACCTTGCGTCCACTATGGCCCACATATTTCCTTAACTCGCTGATTTTTTCGTTCAGCTTAGACAGCTGATCACAATAATGTTGTGCGGTAACCGTTTGCCCTAGATCCAACAGCTCAAAATAAAGAAGGTCTTTCATATCCCACCACATACACAGAAGGAACTCCTTGCCATGAATTTTGCGTTTTGGGTTGGAGGTTGATGGAGTCCGTGCTCTACCCATTGCGTCTTTCGTTCCGGGTTATCATAATACACCCACTTTTCGTCCTCAGTGACGATTCTCTATAAAAACGATTTTCTTCGGTGGCGGATGAGATGAGTCATAGCGATATTCGTCCTGTCGTCCTTGTTTCGGGAAGAGAGAGCATGTGGGACCCATCTTGTTGCTTTCTGCACCTTTCCTAGATCTTTCAGACGCCATAAGATTGTCGACTGGTTAACGTTGACGCGCTTGACCAGTTCACAGGTTGACTGTCCATCATCCTCTTCTAAAAGAACCAGTAGCCCTTCGTCCTCAATTTCTTTCGGTCTACCACTTTGTGTCTGGTCCTACATGTTGAATTCGCCCTTGTTCAACTTGGCGTACCATTATTTGATCGTTTTAAGGCCAACAGAACCTGTATCATATGCTTGGTAAATTTCGTCCATTGCTTGTGACGCCTTTTTGCCAAGATTAAACATAAATAATATACAGTGGCGTATGGGATTTTTATTGGTATCCATTTCCAAAATAATAAAACAAATAAACACGTGAATTTTGTGGACAATTAAAGAAGTATATCCATTTTTATCAAAGGTCGGAAACTTATGCATCGACCTAAAAAAAATCAAACCGTAAATAAATTGAAACAATAATAAAAAAATATTTTATTAAATTAAAAAATAAAATTTTTTAATTGATAACAGAAAAAAACTGTTTTTTTGATTAACAAACTTTGGAAATTACCAAATAAATTATATAGAATACAGCCTCATATCTCCATAGGTCCATAAATGGTAGGGAAATGGTAAAATATTGCATTTATGGGGCTTAAATATAACAACGCTGTGAGGAATATTTTAAATTTAGTATGTTGAGTTTAGTATTTAGAAATGTGTTTGGAAAATTGGCATTTTGGATGTCCGCGATGAATAGTTGTTTGAGCATAGTTTGCATTTTAAAATACAGTATAAATTATTAAAAAAACTTTTAAAATATTAAATCGATTAAAATTGGAATATTAAACATTTTACATTAATTAAATAATTTTTAAATTATTTTTAAGTTGATTAAATAAACGTTTTTCTTTAAATAAAATCATTTTTAAAACTAAATTAATTTTTAGATAATATTATTTACTTAAATATAAAAGTAGAATATTGAAAATAAAATCTGAAAATCATTTAAAATGAAAATTTATTAACAAGACACTAACAAAAATTGATCAATTTAGCGAGATGGCAAATTAGGAAAGCTTGACTGAGAATTGCCATAAAGACGATACAAATTGTGAAGAAACCAAATTGGTGTTCCTAATAAACGCAATAAAATTATCTTTCAAGATAAGTTAGGAAATATCAACTAAATAATGGGCGTTAATGTTGTAAACAAGTGCACATGGAGCCGTTGATTTGAAAATATTGATGAATTGATGCGGTCATTGACACAGAAGAGTACAATGTTTCTAAATCAGCAATACTTAACCACTCGAAACAAATTTGACAAAAAAGTTTATTTTATTTCATATTCAGAAGGATTTTAATCATTAATTAGATACATTTTCAAGTGTCAAACAAATCGAAATTATGATCGGAATTAAATCTTCCACGCAGTTATCGTTGTTGGATATCGTGTACCAATATAAAGATGTAATGGGTGTAATTTTACATGTATGAGAAACACTTAACATCCTCTCTCTAAGAAAATCCAAGAAGTAAAAGAACTAAACCTCCAGTTTAAACCCTTACCTGTTTGTCTGTGTATACACGGGGTATCATATTTCAGCGATAATTTATCTAATATGGTTGCTAGCGATAAAAATAAATAAATGCCTGCATTTATTTATATTCCAAGAAGTAAAATAGACATGTTTAAAAATAGTCAATTTTTGACCGATCATTAAAAAACTAGACCGGCAAGGGGTTAAGTAATATTGAAAATATTGTAAAGGAGAATAAATTCTCAAAATGCAGAAATTATGTATAGTCAATTTAAGAGTTATTTGAAGTAAGTCGGGCTCATGTTCAAGCTGCATTCTCAATAACTTTATTTGGTATTTAAATGATATGCTGAGGACACATTGATTGAATAATTATTAACTGCCCTTTATAAGTAAATTTCTTTTTTAATAATCATTTGTTCTGATAATGACAGTTAAACCGGAGGAATCGATCAACATAAATCTTTAATTGATTCAATATTTTACTTGATAATCTTTGTCAAACATTTAATAAAATATTTTTTCATACGTTTTTTTCTTTGCCTTTTTTGTTACATTTTTATTGATAAAAATTTGCAATAAGTCACTACAAAAACGATAATTTATTTAACAAACCACACCTAGTTATTTTCAAAATGATATTGTATAATGATCAGATCAAGTTCTGAATCCGAAATCTAAATCTAAAACCCATCAAAACAAGGTTATACTGCCTCTATTCTCAGATTATAACTGAACAGTGTCGTTGTATTTCCTTCCCTTCATCAAAATGATGGACTAGACAGTACTCATGTCCCTCTAGTTTTACTTTGTATCTCAATTCTATAAAGATTTGAATCAGGGAACTAAGTAATAATTTTCAGTCGGAAAATAAGCTTGTTTTAAAACAAATTGGACTTTACTAAATCCAGAGTAAATCGTACGAATACAGTTCAGTTCGTCTGACATGTACTTATGAAACCGTGAAATTTGATCCAGAATCTAGTGTTCTTATGCAGTTTCGCCCTGTTCATTCGTGAGATCAATCGGTTTGTCTTCCAAGATAATCATGCCTGGCAAGCTTGCAGTAAGTGTTAGCACATCAACCTCTACCGCAACAAATAATTTCACACAATAAATCAAATACATTCACGTTAAAATCCAGTGGTTCTTGAGAAGTCAAAATATTTGAAGAATTGTAGGACAGTCGCTATTAGAAGGATATTTCAGGAGACGTAGAATTTAGAAAGAAATGAAGATTTCAACGTTGGTCAATCCTGTGATGCACCAAGGATGAGCAAGGTATCAATCAAGAATCAATGCTTCTTTCTATCTTGAAGCCTCATCTTACTGCTGAGAGATGTTTTGTAGAAAATCTACTTTGGAATTCATCTAAATTATACGAACTCGACTGTAGTAAGATTCCATCGTAACCAAGAGGAATTGTCAATGCAAATATGACTCTTTTTAGTGGTAAAATACGTGAATAAAATTGTATTAATTTTTGATTAACAAATTAAAGACTCAATATGCTCGTTGCAATTGACAAATAGTCGACTAAATTATCACGTTATGCATTCAATCAATCGGATTTTACTAAGATTATCATGAATTAATGAAGCAAAATATATGACCATGAAGCATCCTTATTCAAGTTAGTCACTCAGGATGACCTAAGAAATCTTAAATAAATTCCCTTAATCACCAGAAAAGCATTTGCGGATAGAAAGAGAGAACTGTGACCAGACAATTTGGATAATGAGACAAAAATCATTAAACCATTACACTGTTTGTTATTCAACTTTATATCGACATTTATTCATATTAATATCGAAATTTTTTATCCTTAAAAATGGAAAGAAAACAAAGAAAAACAATAACACAAGAAATATATTATAGGGTTGCCTCATATGTTTTGTCGCAAAAAAACACCAAAATACAATAAAATATAAAATATTTTATCAATCGTCCACGTCATGCAAATGCGAAAAGTAGTCGCCATTGTGCTCAATACATCTCAGCCAACGTCCAAGGAGGCTGCGTATCCCATTTTGGAAAAAATCACGCGGTTTCTTGTCAAACCAATGTAGAAGATCTTCGTTGATATCGTTGGCACCGGCATAATTCTTTCCTCTAAATGTAAATTTCATTAGAGAGAATAGATAGTAGTGACATGGTGAGAGATCTGGGGAGTATGTGGATGTGGTAGTACGGTGAATCCAAGAGCATTCAGCTTGTCCTTGGTCTTAGCAGCCGTATACGGACGAGCATTATCGTGGAGATAATGAACATTGTGGTTTCCTCCAAGGAGCAACCGTCTGCGCCTCTACTGAACGGCAATAATGAGACGATCCAGCTGAGTACAGTAGACATCCGCATTGATTGTAGCATTTGGAGGCAAGACATCTAACAAGAGCAGTCCTTTATTGTCCCAAAAGACGGAGGCGAGATGCTTTTGGTTTGTCAGTCTTCGTACCAGTGTTGTAAGTGGGTTTTCATCCGATTTTCTCCATGATCTATTGTTAAAAGAGCCTTCGTTGTCCCAGTACACCCATATCTCATCGCAGGTGATGATTTTGGACAGGAAATCATTTTGGTGATAACTATCCAAAAGCTGTTGACAAATTCTTGTTCTGTTGCGTCAGACCGTGTGGCACCCAGCAATTTTCCAGGTATCAGTATCCCATTGCATTCAAGAGCCGGCACACCGTGGTTTTATCCTGATCAATGCACTCTGCAATGTTCCTCGTTGTTGCACGCTTGTCTTCAGTCAGAAACTCGATTGTCTTCTCGTCTATGTCAAGAGGGCCGCCCTTCGCGGACTTGATCGTCTGTGTTAAAGTTGTTTTCACGAAAATTGGAAATGCACCTTTCACATGTTCTCTTTGAGACTGTTCCAACTCCAAGGGTCGTGTTAATTTCGTCAGTCATATGTGAGGGTGTTAAATCCCTTTTCCAGCAATAGTAAATTAATTTACGAATATAAGAACGATTAAAATCCATTAGGATGATGAAAATGTGCGAAATTTACGAAAATGCTATTATTACAGAAAATAGAAATTATCAGATATAAGTAGATCGCAAATGCTATTTTATCTAATTCACATTTTATTAGGAATTGCAAATATATAAGAATTATTTATGTGATGCAAGGATATCTGCAGTTAACATAGATGTATGTGTGCGACAAAACTTATGATGCAACCCTAGATATTGTAATAAATATGTCACAAATCGATAAAAAAGTGAAAGAAATAGCCAAAACTCGGCAGATACATCGGCAAACCCCCAGGAAAATAATTACTGAAAACTAGAATGGTCTTGTATTTATAGAAGTCAATGCAAACAAAAGTACATGCGGAGCCAGAAATTCGGTTAATAATCAAATCGAACAAACAATCTTATTGCAGTGGCTCAAAATAATGCAATAACTCAAAATTAAATGATATTAAGGGTGCAGAAAACATGTAATATAACTGTTTCTCAAGTAACAGTTTCTAGAAAACTGAATAAAAATAGATTAACAAGGAAACGATTGTCACTTATACAAATCGAAATATACCGTGCGATTCATAAGTCGTCGTCTCAAGATATGGAACTATACTGCGATGTAATGTAAAACTTTTTGAATATGATATAAATGTATTACGACATGGTTTTTTACACAGTACAACTTGAAGA